>RJWK010026294.1:0-27131 GCA_004363435.1 Platanista minor | reverse complement strand
AGAAAGATGGCTCCCTCCAGCTTTAGCAAGGCAGAAGGAGAGCAGGAAGGTGGTGCCCACCAGCCACCATCCTTAGAGAATATCTCAACAGGACCTTGCCCCTCAGACCAGTGCTTTAAAATTAGTAAATGAATCTCTTTCACATAATGAAAGGGTGCTTTTCAACGGGCTGCTTCTGCACTTGAGCCTGGGGCAAGTGAGTCTGCGTGTGAGCCCTTTAAGAGCTGTTTTCAGTTTTCATGGCCTTGTGGGTCTCGTGGGTGTAAGCCAAGTTGGCCTTCAAATCGAGATGTTTGGAGGGCTCATCTCTCATGCGCTGGTCTTAAAAGTTGGGGTGCCTGATGGGGGGTATGAACCCTGTATGCTTTAGGGAGAAGTTCCGGGTTTGCGTTCCCTTCTGACTGTGTGCTGCCGTGCCTGGGGTGGGGTTTATGGTAAGAGTGCCTCTCAGCCTTTCCTATCTGCTTCCGTGTGAGTTCCTTCTCGTTTGCCTGATGTGAAGGGGCCATTCCTCTGGTTTTCAGATTTTTTTCCACAGGAAATTGTTCCATGTATAGCTGTAGATTCATTGTGTCCCTGGGAGAAGGTGAGTTCAGGATCTTCCTACGTCACCATCTTGAACCACAACCAGGGGTTATTTCTAATAATACTATATCGAAGTAACTTAATATTTGCTGACTATAAAAACAAATCACTGAAAACATGCATTCATATTGTTTTATTAATTTTTGATACAGGAGTTTATACAAGAAATAGAAACTTTCGACTGTATAAATCATCAAAAATAGGAAAGTATGTGCCTTTGGAGGTTGCTGAAGATAACAAATTTTGTCCTATACAATCGAAGAATATTTCCAAAGAAAATCAATATTTCCTCTCTGCTTTGGTCAGCAATGTCAGGTATACAGGACCAGAATTAAATCATTGTGTGTTCATGAATATTTATTAAGCAGTGAATGGCACTGTATATTACTAAAATGTGAATTGTATAAATTTTTAAAATCTTGAGTAAAAGAAAGTCATTTCTTAAAATTCTAGGTTAACTTCTTTTTTGTCCATTAACTAAGTAATAGTAAAAGTTATTTTTTAACCATTTTTCTCTTTATATCCTTTTATGATTATATTTGATATATTTTCCAGTTTTTCTAAAATGATTGTTCTATAAAAATGAAAAATGACTTGTACTGCATTTGGAAATGTAATTACTGTTAACATTTAATTTTCTTTTTATATATGCACATACAGAAATATAATTTACATAGCTCCTTCATTTAAAACTTTTTTTTTTTTTTTTTTTTTTGCTGTACACGAGCCTCTCACTGTTGTGGCCTCTCCCGTTGTGGAGCACAGGCTCCGGACGCGCAGGCTCAGCGGCCATGGCTCACGGGCCCAGCCACTTCGCGGCATGTGGGATCTTCCCAGACTGGGGCACGAACCCGCGTCCCCTGCATCGGCAGGTGGACTCCCAACCACTGCGCCACCAGGGAAGCCCGTGTCACCTGTTTCATCCACTCAACATTATGTCATGAATATTTGTCAAGTTAATAATTACCAACAACAAATTGTAAATAAAATTGTTGATGTCTATATAATTTTCCATTGTACTGGTATACTCTATTGTCAGTTCTGTTACTGAACATTTAAATTCCCATGTTTTGGTTATTTTTAAAAAGTGTGAAAGACATCTTTCAACAGAAATATGTGCCTTTATTCCCATTTACTCTGGGCTGGCAATTTTTGTTAGTGCAGGACATGTGGATAAAGATCAGACTAAATTGCCTTGCTGAATTAACTTGTTCTGATTCTTCTCCTTTTTGCCTTTCCTACATATAATTTTAAAGAGAAATTCCATAGAGATAAATTTTAATAAAAATACTTAAAATACACTGCCATAGAGAAAGTTGTGTCCATATGTTGACTTGATACCGGTTACTCAGGAGGGTGGGAAGTTGTGTTGTTTTTCTCTATATATTTATGGACTATTTGAGTTTTCATAATCTTAGAAGTAACATCAAAGTCTTAGTTTCCTTACCTTTAAAATGGAAATAATATTAACATCTATTTCATGGAGTTGTGAGGATTAAATAAGAGCTGTATGTGTGTGCTTACAATGGCACCTGGCACATGGTCTCTGCTCAGTAAATGTTAATTATTCGTCATATCTGAGATTCTAGATGTAGTATGGTCCTAAAAATTACATGATTTTTGCTCCCCACTGTTGTTGGCACCAGAGTAAGGTCACATTCTTTCATGTATGGGAAAAGCAACACAGTTGGTCTCTAATAACAGCCTGAAGTACAGGTAATCTCTTGATTATCAAATCTCATTTCTTTTTTAGTTTCAATATTAATTTTACAGAAGTGGAGAGTTCTTCTACTGAGTAGAGTTATCTTAATTGTCATTTGTGTATTCAACTAAATATCAGGTATTTTTCTTCCTGAAATAAAGGCTAAATTCTTTATGGTTATGAATGTATTTTTGCTTTCAGTTAATTTTAATCTATTTTCCCTTTGCTTTCATCCCTCTTTTTTTCTTCCTATTATCTAGACATTTAAAATTATTGTTAACATAAATTTCAGAGGCTCTGTATGTTTGGGGAATAGTTCATTCTGCAGCTTCAGCAGTCCTAGAGTCTTCTGATTCACTCTGTAGTAGAGGAAAGCATCAGTGTCAAACGATCACCAAACTACTCTTTTTGTATGGGTTGGATTGGTGCTTTTGTAGGCAAATGTGGCATAAATATCCTAGAACAGTTATCTGTTGAACAGAGGATTTTATTATGAAACTATTTGAAATTGTGTCCTTTCTGTATCATGTCTCTTTAATTCTAATATAATGTTACTTCTTCTTGTACATATTTTCTTTTTCAGATTCTCAGATACTTTACGAATTCTGACATGTGACATATCTCAAAATAAACAAAAACGAGTTGAGTATTTTAACTGTACCAGTACTTCAGGTAATTTTAAGAAAACAATTTCCTATGAAAATTTAAGGATGCAAAATTTACTTTGCTTATAAATCTTAAATCTTAAGTATTCATATGTACTGATCCTTCAGAACAACTGGGTTTCTATCCAAAATGGAAAAAGTATAAAAATTGATGTATTTTAAAGCTTCTTTACTAATTTCCATTTTATGGTGTTTTGGGGAAAAATATGAAAATGTAGATTGCTTATATAAAATAAACACATATTAAAATGAAAAAACAAAGTTCTCTTCACCCCTCTGTCCACAATCAAAGATGGGTAACCACTGTTAATAACTGTCTATTTAACCCAGCAGGGCTTTTCCTATATTTCCAGTATATGGAGAGCTTCTGCATTCTTTTAATGACCATATAATTTTTCACAAAATCTATGTGTTCTTCATTCCTATACTGAAGAAAATATACATCTTTTTCTAAGATATATATAAACTCTCCAGTAAATATTTTTATACACATATTTTGGGCTATCATTATAATAGTGAAACTGAAAATTTAAATGTACAACAAAATGGGATTGGTTACATACTGTAAAATACTCTGTAGCCATTTGATTTAAATTTATAAAGCCTATATAATATGAAAAATGCCCATTTATGATGTTAAGACTCAAAATTATATGTGAGGTATGATCACAGGTTTATTTTAAAAATATGGATAACATTTCTTATGTTTATTTTCCTCTGGTTGTTTAACAGTTATTTCTAGACATTCCTCTCATTTCTGCTGTAATATATTTTCCAAAATTTCTTAAATTATGTGTACTATTTTTGTAAGTGAAATCGGGCTTTATTTTAAGAAGAGTATTCTGTCTTTAAAGTAAGATTTTAAATAAATTATTTTTAATTATTCCATTAGAGTCTTAGATAGAAAATATAATGAATGTCAGTGCTCTACAGCTAAAGAGCACTGGAGAACACACCTGTGGTAAGCTGAGTTTATTACTGGTCACCACAGTGGAGAATGCACACCATAGGAAACTGGGGGCATCTCAGTAAAAGGGTGTTAGAAAGGACTTATTATAGGATTCAGGCTTGAGTTAGATGCTTTTGAAGTCTCCAAGGAAGTGTGTTTGTTTTGAATTGGGTGCTGTCAGTGACAATTTTATGATTAAATATCTTGATAAATCTTATCTAGAAGGAAGGCCGACTACAGGGAGACTAAAGCTACAATTGGCAGAGAAGGAACAGCTACTTAACGTTAGACAAGATAGGTGGGCGCTTGGTCATTTCTGTGGTTTGGAACATGTTCATGTTTTGTCTGTGTTAACACATGATTACAGAGTGGTGTTCATTTTTGTCTTGAATCATCATGGCCACAGAGTGACCTTATCTGATGTTGAAGTTCTGTGAAATAGTTTTTGATTAATAGAACACCAGGGCTGAGCTGTGAGTCCCCAGCCAGCTTGTAGCAACACCAAGACCTCAGTGATAATACTAGGACAGTTCCTGGATGCAAGGGCTGCTCTTCTCTTTATCAGAATGAAGGAAGCAAGTGAAGTGATACTAAATGCTTTTTATGCAAATTAGCTAAAATTTGATTTAATTGAGAGGTCTGAATTTTACCTGCTTCCTTGTAAGAATCCGTGACTGACTAAAAGACAAATTGCAGAGAAGGCCAAAAAACCCCAAAACAAACCGGCAAAACAAACTGGTTGCAAAACCCATAGTTGTACTAAACAACTTAAAATTTAACTCCTCATCTTTTAGCCGTTATGATTTATAATTAATTTTTCTTTCTGTTGCAGTAGAAACCATTGAAGGTTTTCAGTGTTCACCTTACCCTGAAATTGATCAGTTTGTTCTCTTGTTGGTGAATAAAAATGGCATTAAAGGAGGTAAGCAATCTTATTCTTAATTAACTGTTAATATGATACGATAATAATATCTTTAGAAACATTATTTGTGGTGCAGGAATTCGGCGTTGGAACTACTTTTTCCCAGAAGAATTATTGGTTTATGATATTTGTAAATACCGCTGGTGTGAAAACATTGGGAGAGCCCACAAGAGTAATAATATCATGTAAGTAATATTGTTTGTTAATGAGTTCTGTGTTTAACCAGTATTATAAATGTTTATAATTTTTAAAGATGAGAATATAAAAATGATTGTTATAATTTAGTTGTAATTCAATTTATATTTTAATTGGTTTGTGTTTTTTATTACCTTATTACCTTGCCTCTAGCACATATCTTTATTTGTACTTTATTTGGTAAAATAATCCCTTAAATAAATAGTAAAATCTTGAGGAAACTAAAGTAGAATTAAGTGGGGCTAGAAAGAAATGAGACGTAGTAGCCATTGGCCTTTGACACCTATGGAGTCTAAATCAAAAGTGAGCAAATTTGGACAAGAAGGAAACTACTCCGTCAGTGTTTAAGAATTGGAGTTAAGGTTATGTTAACATGTTCAAGACAAAGAATGGTATAGAAGGGAACCGGTATTAATTGGGTGCTTGCTGTATATGCCAGGCCCTGTTTTTAGACTTTTCTTTTAAATGCCCTTGGCAAAAGGAGAGGAAGTAGAGGAAGAAGTAAAATCAGAAGAATTTTAAATCATATAAGGAAATATTTAGAATAGGGATAAAATAGAAACCTAGTAGTTATCATTTATGATGTGAGAAATTTTGCTGTTTTTTTTTTTTTTTTTTTTTTTTGCGGTACGCGGGCCTCTCGCTGTTGTGGCCTCTCCCGTTGCGGAGCACAGGCTCCAGACGCGCAGGCTCAGCGGCCACGGCTCACAGGCCCAGCCGCTCCGCGGCATGCGGGATCTTCCCAGACCGGGGCACGAACACACGTCCCCTGCATCGGCAGGCGGACTCTCAACCACTGTGCCACCAGGGAAGCCCTTTTGCTATGTTTTAATACATAATGTCAAAGCTCAGACTTCGATATATCAAGCTTTTATATAGCACATGGGCAAGATGTGAGAAAATGATCATGAAGCTTTTGTTAGAAAGCTAGAAAACATCTTAGATATTATTATTCAGTGCTGTACTATACATGTAGATTAATTCAGTAAAGAAAAAAAACTTTAAAAACTATATGCTCAATGCACAAACCTATAACAGAAAAACACAAAAGACCACCCATAGTCCCAGAACCAGTAATAACTATGGTTAAGATTTTGGTATATCTTTCTAGTCTTTTTTCTATGCATGAAAGTTTGCCAGAAAATTATCATACAGTGACCATCTTTTAACTTCTTGATATACTCAGGTTGCTATGTATTTCTTTCTGAAGAATTACCAGGTTGTATTATGTATCCACAGTGTATTCTCTTAACTGTGAGATACATCATATATATAAAAGTGTGTATATAATGTATTGATATATGTACATTTTAAGAATAGTAAAATGATAACTTGCTATATCTGTCACTCACCATAAGAAAAAAATTTATCCAAACCTCAGAAGTATTTTGTGGGCCCAGCCCCAGTTTCTTTAGAGATTATAGCTATTATTCTGGATTTTGTGTTTTCCCTTGCTTCTCTTTATGGTTTTTCCATATATATTTGTATCTCCAAACAATATATTATTTCATTTTACATTTTTTTGAATCTTAGGTAAATTGCATCCTTTGACTTGCTTTTGTGGTCAACATTATATTTGTGAGGTTCATCCATATTATACTGCAGCATGTAGCTGTTGTTTATTCTTGCTTTCATCATTGTATATGATGTCATTATACAAATATAAATATACCAGTTCATCTATTGTCCTACTATGGACATTTGGTTTGCTGCTATAAACAGTGAAGCTACAAATAGTCTTGTATATATCACTTAGTGCACATATGCAAGTTTTTCAAAATATTTCTAAAACTAGAACTGCTGTGTCATAGAATATGCACATATTTAATTTTATTAGATAATAAATTATTGTCCCAAATGGTCACGCTACTTCACACTCCCACCAGCAGTGTTTTCAGATTTTGTACTGCTCCATATTCTTACCAAAACTTTATTATTGTTAGATTTTAAAAATTTATTTTGCTAATCTGGTTAGTTTAAAATGGTATTGTGGTTTTCATCTGAATTTCTCTGATTACTAACAAATTTGAGGATTGGATTGTCAAACCTCACTCATACGAACCAGAGATCTTACCCAATGATAAGCTTTACTAGTAGCTTTAAAGATAGAAGGAAGCAAAGGCACAGGTGAAGCAGAGTGAGGCCTGGGACATCTGGCACAGTGACCCAGGTCCTTCCTGCACTGGATGCTTTTCTCTAACTCAGGTTGAAAGCTGAGGCAGAAGTGAGCAGTCGCTGTACACAGCAGGGAGCATTGAAGTTATGAAACATCTGTTTTTTTGTTTGTTTGTTTTTTTGCGGTATGCGGGCCTCTCACTGCTGTGGCCTCTCCCGTTGCGGGGCACAGGCTCCGGACGCGCAGGCTCAGCGGCCATGGCTCACGGGCCCAGCCACTTCGCGGCATGTGGGATCTTCCCAGACTGGAGCACGAACCCGTGTCCCCTGCATCGGCAGGCGGACTCTCAACCACTGCGCCACCAGGGAAGCCCAACATCTGTGTTTTATATTCATAGTTACATAGCATGTGTGACATGTCCAGGGAACCATGCCTCATAAATCCATAGACTCTAGGTTTGTTTACCATATGCAGAAACATCCTGCGAAGAACATTCTACGTAGCTAAGGACTCTCAACTTAGCAAATTGCCATTGGTCCCCAGACTTTCTCAGTTATGTTGCCCTTAGTATCATAATAATTTTTTCACATTGCTCCAAGGACAAAAGAAATACCTAACAGTTTATTAATCGGTTTCAAGCAACTTAGTATTTGTCCTAGTAATTTAGTAGCCCTTTGAAAAAAAAAAATGTTTATCAGTTGAAAGAAAATATTTGTATTTCATTTAAATTGAGGTGTAATTGACATAACATTACATTAGCTTCAGGTGTACAACATGATTGCAAAATGATCTCCACAGTAAGTCTAGTTAACATCCATCACCATGCATAGATGCAGTTACAGTTTTTTTTTTGTGATGAGAACTTTTAAGATTTACCAATTTCCAAATATGTAATACAGTAGTATTAACTATAGTCACCATGTGTACATTATATCCCAGTGACTGATTTATACCTGGAAGTTTGGACCTTTTGAACCTCCTTAAATATAATTATTAATGGGATGTGTGTCCTTTTGAGCACTGCATAAACTCTTAAACCTTGGAATTAGGCTGGACACTGCCACCCTCACTGTCACGTCTCATTCCACATTTATGGTACTTTTCATCACAGCCACCACCAAAAAACCCAGCTCTACAAAGATAGGACATCACTGAAAAGAATGAAGAAAGGTGATATACTGAAGCTATGAATTACTAGCAAGTAGTTTGCGGGGTGCTTGACAGATGTGTTATCACCGTTTCCCTAGAAAGATATAAATACCCTACGTCACTCTGGGGCACTTTGGTGTACAGTTTGTGAACTGTAGCATTAGTCTGTTTGTTAGGAAGTCTATCACTGGAATGTTTATGGGGCCATTAGACTGGGTTGCCAGCATTTTTCTCTCCTTGGTAAATGTCCCAGTACCACATAGACTGTTAACCATTTTATGTTTCCTTTTCTGTGAAATGTGGGAAGATTTTAAACTACTTAATCAAATTTTTTAAAAAAGTTTTAGTGGTTATAGGATTGTTTGGGTTTTCTATTAACTTTAAGTTTGCTTGGTTTGGTATATTCTTACCTAGTACTTTGTCTCTTCTACCAAAATTTTCAACATTACTGGAAAAAGTTCATAGTAGTACATTTTTAGCATATTTTGGATTTGTAGTTATATCTCAATTTCTAATAACATGTCTTTACCTTCTTTAATCTTGAAAGAATTTTATTAGTCTTCACATTTTGTCCTTGTTGATTTTTCTAAATTTTTGCTCTTCCTGCCTTTTAATTTATTAAGGTTTATTCTGTTAATTCTCTAAGTTGTGTTTAGCCATTTCTTTTGTAAATAAGCTTTTAGGATTCTAAATTTCTTTCTAAAGATCACTTTGGCTCTGTTTCACATGTTTTATTTTTTATTTATTTTGTGGGGGTTGCCCACCATGCGGCTTGTGGGATCATAGTTCCCTGACCAGGGATTGAACCTGGGCCCTCGGCAGTGACAGCGTGGAATCCTAACCACCGGACTGCCAGGGAATTCCCCTCACATATTTTAATATGTAATTTCAGTTCCATTCAGTTCTAAGCATATTCTAATTTCCATCATGGTTTTTCCTTGAGTCATTTGGTTATTAAGAAAAATGTTTTAAATTTCTAAGTTATGAGTTTTAGTTAGCTTTTTGT
Organism: Platanista minor; assembly: GCA_004363435.1. NCBI lineage: Eukaryota > Metazoa > Chordata > Mammalia > Artiodactyla > Platanistidae > Platanista > Platanista minor. The sequence goes on along the minus strand of RJWK010026294.1, from coordinate 17,842 downwards.
TGCTTATTTCTAAGTAATTTGCTTTGTTGTGTGAATGAATACTTTTAAATTTGATGATTCATGTCGTACCTAGCATAGTCAATTTTTATAATTTTAAATTCTCAAATTTTTGATATCCTGTGTTTTGGGGAGTTGTTTGGTATCAATTATCAAAAGAATGGTTTTTTAAAAATCTTGATTTATGGTTGAAGATTTGTTTACCCTTGAAGTTGTCAGTTTTGCTCACATATTTCGAGGCTCTCTTATTTGGTGGATAGAAGTTGGGAATTGTATATTCCTGGGAGGAACTTTTGTCAGTATGTACTTGTTGCCCTGAAGTTCATTTTGTGTGATACTTTTGGCAACCATGGTTTGCCAAGTAAGTGTCTGTTCTCATCCTTTTACTTTTTAACTTTTCTCCATCTCTAGGTCTTAGGCATATCTCTTGTAAATGGCATGTAGCTGAATTTTGTTTTCTGTCAAGTCTAGATAGTAAATAATTTTTTCTTTTTTTCTTTTTTTAATGTAAAGGATTTTGGTTGACCTGAAAAATGAAGTTTGGTATCAAAAATGTCATGACCCTATATGTAAAGCAGAAAACTTCAAGTCTGACTGTGAGTTACTAACTTCTACATTTACCACAAAGTAAAAATTAAGATATTTATATAATAGTTCTACTGTTTTTCTGATTCAGGTTTCCCATTACCTGCTGAAGCGTGTCTCCTGTTTCTTCTCAAAGAGGTAAGTGCAGTTTTTAGTTTCCTTTTCATTACTAACTAGTTCTTGGTACAATGGTAAATGAGCTAATGGTGTCCAGGTGTGTGTGTCCAGACATGGTTTAAACACCCTGTTCTGTACCTTGTTTTCACTTAGGAATATGTTGTAGTGATTGATTGTCTCATCTCAGCACAAATCTGATAATATGAACCTCATTTTTTCCCACTGCTGCATAAGAAATTAATGTAGCTCTTTTCAAAACTTTTATTTACCCAAGTAATTCACATTCATTGTAGACAAACATTAGAAAATACATAAAGCACAAAAGGCAAAAAGCGTCGTCACTTAATAATTTGACCACGCAGATAACTGATGTAAATGTTGTGGGGTCTGTATCTTCCAGAATTTGTATCTGTGTACCCTCATGTTTTTTTAGTCATAGTATACATACTATACTGTAGGCTTTTTTTCCTACATAAACTATCACATATATTTTCCATACATATTACCAGTTGCTCTCCAAAAAACGATAGGAAATTAGATTTCAGTTAATGGGAGTACCTATTACCCTACACTTGCCAACACTGCTTGTTTTTGCCTTTTAATCTCTACCAACCTGGTAGGCATCAAGTGGTATTTCAGGTGTTTTAACTTTCATCTGATTTACTATGTGTTTCTATTATGGATTGCCTGTAACTGCCCTGTACCTTTATATGGGGTCTTATTAATACTTTACAAGAACTTTTCATTAAGTACTCTTCTGTCGTGTTATTTTCTAGACTTTTATAGTGTTTTTTTCTCCACATTTGTCAGCCTTTTTGTTTATAGTGTTATGGTTAGAATGAAAGTTACCTGCTACAAGCTGAATTAGTGCTTGAGTTTACAATCTAGATAATTGACTGGTACCTATTAAATTTGATTTTTAAAAGTCTCCTGAAAAAATTCATACTGAAATGGTAGAAATCTCTTTCTTGATCTGTAGGAGCTGGATATAAAATAGCTGATAGCCAGATTCTCTGGTGAACTACTAGGTTAAGAGAGAACCAAGAAAAAAGATTTTTTAAATTGTGCCTCTAAGAATATTTTATCCTTGTTCATTTTGGAGTGTTATTTATTTGGAGTGTTATTTTGATGCATGTTTGTGGTTTCAGTGAGTTTCTAAAACTGATTTTTTCTCCTGCCTATCCAGTAATACCTCAGAAATGCCAAGTTGAAAGTACTTTTGGTGTACAGTATTACCACTGCTTGGAATTATTTTGTCTTTTTATTTAAAATAAGAACAGTATAATAAACCTATCACTTAGTTTTAACAGTTAATATTTTGTCATTTCTGCTTCATCTGGTTTTAAAAGAAGTTTCAACCTACAAAAAATGTTGCAGCAGAACAAGGAACCCTCCTGTATGCCCTTTCCTCTAGATTTGTTAAACATTTGGCCACACTTGTTTTCTCCCTCTACTGTACACATTACACATCATTTTTGATGAATCTTGTCTAGGCATTTCACGCTGCTATAACAGAATACCTTAGACTGAACGACTTAAAAACAACAAATTTCTCACAGTTCTGGAGGCTGGACAGTCCAAGATCAAGGTGCTGGCAGCCTAAAGTCAGCTTCCTGGGTCATTGAGAGCTGTCTTATTGTCCAGCTACATACTTAAGAGATGAACATTCTTACATACCTACAGTGAAATTATTAAATTCAGGAAATTTCATGTTGATACAATATTTTTTAATATACAAATCCACACTCATACTTTGACAGCTGTCTCAAAACTGTTCTTCATAACTTTTTTCAATCCATGTTAATTTTTAAAAATACTTTAAAGATAGAGAAATATAAGATAGCAGATACATTTTAAAAACCAGTTGCCTTCAGCTAGACTATCCACTTTAAAAAAAAATCAGTCTTACCTTTGCTGTAGCCCCATCTGTGTACATTGAAAAGAATGTACCACAGGAACTGCCTGCATTTCTAAATTTGGAGTTTCAAGAGTGTGCCACAAAGGCAGCAACAGTGAGCCCATTCCCATGGTGACTGTATTGGAGACAATATCATCCAGTGTTTTCATTTTAATAGCTGTTGGACTGAATAATTCAGTAGAGATCGACTATATGGTGAAATCATACATTCTGTGTGAATAAGCAGTATTTTCTTCCTACTCTACTCTCCCTCCCCTTTGGAACTAAAGGAAGAGGAGTTTACAGCAGAGAAAACAAGGAACGGTGAAACCAAGAATCCTCATGAACCATCATCTACTGCATCGTCAAAAGGTACATTTTCTGATGCTGACTGGGATAATGGCATTGATGATGCTTATATTTTGGAGGCTACAGAAGATGCTGAATTGGCAGAAGCTGCAGAGAACAGTCTTCTCGGTTATAATGGAATTGATGAAATTCCTGATGAACTAATTATAGAAGTATTACAAGAGTAGCTAATTATGGACACTTACATAACTAGGCTGTAATTTGCTTGAAAACAGATTTAATAACAAACTGTAGTAACTTATAAAGCCTGTTGTATCAGCTAAGTTTTATTACTTTGCTTCCAAATCTTATTTATTGAAGTAAACCAGTTTTATTGAAAATTAGCTCCAGTATGCTTAAATTCAGTATAAGTCTCCTTATTTGATTAACCAAAGTTATTAGTCTTTGTTCATATTGGCTTAATTTTGCATGTTTATTTTTACGGTAAAACTTTTGTATGTCTAGGGCTGATTAGGTGTCAACATTTTAAAACATTTTGAAACTCATTACTTGACATTAACCAGAAAAATTAACTATGTTAATTTTAATGACAAAGTAATATTAAATTCTGGTGACAAGACCATACAACCAGCCTGAACAATTAGACAAGTTTACTTTTTTTAAATGTTTTTTTTAAATGTACCTGAGAATGTTGCTATAACAAAAGAAATATTCAATTCAAATTAATAGTAATAAAGTTTGGGGTTCCCCCCCCCCACCCCGATCTCCTTTGTGGAAAAATACATAGTTTCAGAAGGTAACAAGGCAGTAGTAGCATGAGACTAATCTTTATATGTGCACACTTTAGCAGACTGGTCTCATTTCTGGTCAAGGAGCTTCTCTAATTGATAGTTGATATTTTGCAGATGCTTTTCAGCTCCCAAAAGGGGTCTTGCTTTGAATAGCAGAGCTGGAAGGCTGGATGAATCATACTGTTGAGGGAAAATATTCAGAATAACAAATATCAAAAACTTTTAGAACCCTATCCATTTTACGTAGCTCAATGTTATGACCAAATGCCAATATTAATAGAGGTTTCTCTGAATCACTCTTCCTCTCATTTGGTTTTAATTCATTGCCTTAGGACAATTGATAAGTAAGGTTGCAAGGGAACTGCTCTGCAAAGCTTGAGCTAATCATCCCGGGAGATAAGTTGGCTCAAAGAACTGTCGGCATCTGAATCATTTTAAAACAAAATCATCCCTGGGACAGGGTAAGACCTGGTTTGAGCAAGTCAGCTAGAGCTCTGTGGGTCAGCTTGATCTCATGCTATTTTAAACACAGGAAAAACCATATGGAAGATTTACTTTTACTATAAGAACTGATAGAATGAGAACAGCAGGTCCCTAAAATTTGCCAATCCAAACGGTCCTTAAAGACAAGATTAAATACAAACCCAATGTAAAACAGAAAATAAAGCTCAACTCATGATTTTGAAATAATTAACAAAGCCAGATATCACGGTGCAATTTGTATCTAAAGGGTGAGTGAGTGACTAAAATCACCCAACAGCTGTATCATACTTACGAATAGTTTGTTGCTTATGTTTTCAAGGTGATTTTCTTGGAAGTGAAATTAAGCAGAAAAGCTGTCAGACTGACTACCATATTACTAGGCAATTCAGTTTAGCAAGTATTTGAGAGCCTAATGTGTTCAAGCTACCACGGGGCACCTGCTCTCAGGGAGGGTGGGCCAGGGGAAGAAATAACCTTTGGTGCTAGATTCTTAGTTTAGGAGAAGAGGTAAGACACATAGCCCAGTATCTACACTCTGAAAGCATAACGCACAGCTGCTACAACGGAAGTCCAGAACGCGTGAAGGCTTGCACAGAACAAGATGTTAGTAAGAGTCATGTATTCCAAACAAGGCAGTCACTAAGTCTCCGTTCTCACTAAAGTTATAATGTTCAAATTCAGCCAGTGCCATTGTTAATTTCTTCTGCTAACCAAAATCCCCAACTCCAAATAAGCTTTAGACCAGTTGAGCACTGTCAAAAAAAAATAAAAACATTCTATATCCAGATCTCGAATATACACAAGTCTTTATTCTCCTGAGCCTAACTTTTAGATCAGTACCAAAATTTTGAAGTTGAATTTGGAAGTGAAGAATAAGATGTATGTATACATTATATATTTGCATATCATAATTTTATATAAAATACAAATTTTTCATAATTTAAATATTTCTATTAATCTGAGTTGGTTATTATAACAGCAAAGTCTGCAGCAAAAATCAGAACCAACTACAAAGTTTACTAAAACTGAACCAAGCAAGAAACAGGAAATATGAACAGACCAATTACTAGTTACCAAAATTGAATCACTAATTTAAAATCTCCCAACCACCAAAAGTCCACGACCAGATGGCTTCACAGGTGAATTTTACCAAACATTTAGAGAGAATACCTATCCTTCTGAAACTATTTGCAGAGGAAGGAATACTTCCGAACTCATTGTATGAAGCCACCATCACCCTGATACCAAAACCAAAGATATCTCAAAAAAAGAAAAGTACACGCCAGTATCACTGATGAACACAGATGTGAAAACCCTCAATAAAATCTAGCAAACCAAATCCAACAATACGTTAAAAAAATCACACCATGATCAAGTGGGACTCATTTCAGGGATATAAGGATTTTTCAATATCTACAAATTAATGTGCTATACCTCACTAACAAACTGAAGAATAAAAATCTCAGTAGACGCAAAAGAGCTTTTGATAAAATTCAACATCCATTTATGATAAAAACTCTCCAGAAAGTGGGCATAGAGGGAACTTGCCTCAACATAATAGAGGCCATATATGACAAACCCACATCTAACGCCATACTCAATGGTGAAAAGCTGAAAGCATTCCCTCTAAGAGCAAGAACAAGACAAGGATGCCCACTCTTGCCACTTTTATTCAACGTAGTTTTGGAGGTCCTAGTTACAGCAATCAGAGAAGAAAAAAGAAAAGGAATCCAAACTGGAACAAAAAGTAAAACTGTCACTGTTTGCAAATGACATGATACATATACATAGAAAATCCTAAAGACACTACCAGGAAACTACTAGAGCTCATCAATGAATATGGTAAAGTTGCAGGATACAAAATTAATATACAGAAATCTGTTGCATTTCTATACACTATAAAATATAAAGAGAAATTAAGGAAAAACAATCCCATTTATCATCACATCAAGAAGAATAAAATACCTAGGAATAAACCTACCTAAGGAGGCAAAAGACCTGTACTCTGCAAACTGTAAGATGCTGATACAGATGGAAAGATATACCCAGTTCTATACTGGACACTTTAAAACTCTTTATAGTATAGTATTTTATAGAGGAAAACGCAGGCAGAACACTCTTTGACTTAAATTGCAGTGACATCTTTTTGAATCCACCTCCTAAAGTAATGAAAATTTAAAAAATAAATGGGATGTAATTAAACTGAAAAGGTTTTGCACAACAAAGGAAATCATGAACAAAACGAAAAGACAACCCACAGAATGGGAGAAAATATTTGCAAACAAAGCGACCAATAAGGGATTAATTTCCAAAATATACAAACAGCTCATGCAGCTCAATATCAAAAAAAAAAAAAAAAAAAAAACAACCCAATCAAAAAACGGGCAGAAGATCTAAGTAGACTTTTCTCCAAAGAAGACATACAGATCGTCAAAAAGCACATGAAAAGATGCTCAACGTTGCTAATTATTATAGAAATGCAAATTAAAACTACAATGAGGTGTCCCCTCACACCGGTCAGAATGCATCATCAAATAGTCTACAAACAACAAATGCTGGAGAGGGTGTGGAGAAAAGGGAACCTTCCTACATGGTTGGTGGGAATGTAAATTGGTACAGCCACCATGGAGAACAGTACGGAGGTTCCTTCAAAAACTGAAAACAGAACTACCACGTTATCTAGCAATTTCACTCCTGGGCATATATCTGAAGAAAACCATAGGGCTTCCCTGGTGGCACAGTGGTTAAGAATCCGCCTGCCAAGGCAGGGGACACGGGTTCAAGCCCTGGTCCGGGAAGATCCCACATGCCACGGAGCAACTAAGCCCATGTGCCACAACTACTGAGCCCACGTGCCACAACTACTGAAGCCCGCATGTCTAGAGCCCGTGCTCTGCAACAAGAGAAGCCACAGCAATGAGAAGCCCGCGCACCACAACTAGAGAAAGCCCGCGTGCAGCAATGAAGACCCAACGCAGCCAAAAGTTAATTTTAAAAAGACACCGTAATTTGAAAAGATACCCCTGCAGCACTATTTACAATAGCCAAGACATGGAAGCAACCTAAATGTCCATCCACAGAGGAATGGATAAAGATGTGGTTATATATATATACAAAGGAATATTAGCCATAAAAAAAGAATGAAATAATGCCATTTACAGCAACATGGATGGACCCAGAGATTATCATACTAAGTGAAGTAAGTCAGACAGAGAAAGACAAATGCCATATGATATCACTTACGTGTGGAATCTTGAAAAATTATACAAATGAACTTATTAACAAAACAGACTTACAGATCTCAAAAACAAACTTATGGTTACGAAAGGGGAAAGATGCAGTGGGAAGGGATAAATTAGGAGTTTGGGATTAACATATACATACTACTATATATAAAATAAACAACAAGGACCTACTGTATAGCACAGGGAACTATATTCAGTATTTTGTAATAACATAAAAGAATCTGAAAAAGATTCTTATATACATATATATGTATAACTGAATCACTTTGCTGTACACCTGAATCATTGTAAATCAACTATACTTCAATAAAAAAAAAATTTACATTTTTCCCTACTACATGCCTTTTTAATATTTTTCAACTTCTAAAATTACACCTACCATTTATATGGGATAATGGCTAGTTTTTCAGATACAAAAGATACTAAAAGTATGGGCTGAACAAAGAACAAGAGGTTGGTCTTTATAACATGTATGAGTGGTCTTACGTTGATGACAATTATAGTAATAAAGCATAGTTGTTCACTTGAGATTTGTACACAGAGGATACACTTCCCTTAAAGAAATTCAGTTCTCTGAAGCTTAAGTATAATACTGTAGTAAAATCAATGTTTCTGGATTTTTCTGTACTCCTCTGGCCTTAATTAATTAGCTAAAGAAGTGGTGATAAATTTTCACCAATATATAGTGATGCTTTTTGGGTAGACACCAATGCGGCCTCTCCATAGCTCTTGTACTGTACCATGCAAATGCCCTGTATCTTCTGAAGCATAGTGAAAAGTGAAAAGTGAAAACTGAAGTTACCGTTTCCTTTACATTTGGTTCTTTCTCTTGAATATCTGAATAATCTTGATGAAGCTGTTTTAAATTAGACAAGAAATACGCTGCATTCCTAAGGGAAGCTTTTCTCTCCTTAAGTTCATCATACTTTATTTGTAGTTGTTTCAGCTCTGGTTCTGACCTAAAACAAAAAAAAAATTTTTCTCGAAAATAAATGACATACAGTATAACAACAGCTTAAATAAGGTAGATGAGATGGAGTATGTCAGGGTGCTGAGTGAAGCTTTAAAAAAGCAGGGGAGGTGGCCTAGGTGGTCCGAGATACCTTTGGCTCTGAAATTACAAACGTGAACGACTCTGGACTCAACACACAGAAAAGACTCTGAGACATGATGCACATCGAGTGCTCAGCAATGAAGCCCACAGATGAGTATGCCTGATATGTCCTAAAATTCATCGAGTCATTTTTAAAGTCTTGGGAACTACTGAATTAAAACATATACTTGGGTAAAGATTTTAGCTCCCCAGGCGGAAGTAGACAGGCATTGCAGTTTAACAGTAAAAGTATGGACAAAAAGCATTCCCTCTGCCCCTTCCTCTTGTTGAAAATTTTGTCCATTTCCAAGGTCTAATAAAACCAGTGGAAAAACTCTATCAGTGCCTGGATGAAATGTGTGACCTTGGGCAACCTGCTTTCTCTCTCTCAGTAGCTCATTGGTTTCTTAACCTATAAAATAAAAAGGGATAACTTGGAGTTTGTGGACCAATTTATAAAAGAATGGGGAGAGGCTACCATCTTTTATTCTCACAAATAAAGATATTAAAAAAAAACTATGCTCTAATATCATTTTACAAAAGAAAAGTCCTCATAACAGTTCCGTACACTGAACAAGTGCTACATCCTGGAAAACTCACTGTGCCATCTGGGTTGTGGGCAGGAGTGCTCGATTTGGAGCCAGTCGGCAGACAGCAGACCGTGGCTCCCTCACTTCCTAGGCGGGTGGCTGAGGGTCAGTTACTGCCCTGTGCCTTAGGTCTTTCACGTGTAAAGTTACAATAATGACATACATTTTTCTCTTTCTGTGCCTTTTCAAAATACTGTACTTCTCAACTTCTAAAATCTATCTAGAAAAGGAACAGTAGGTCTCAAAGACAGCTGAGTCTTCTGTAGTTGTCTTATATAGCCAAATAAACCTACCTCACAGGGTTACAGCGATGAGTTAGTATGTAAAGCATTTATAGGACAGTGCCCAGCACACACAGCTAGCGCCTTAAAAAGCTTCCTCTCATTATCTTTCTTATTTTGGCTTGGGCCAGCAGCACCTGTCCATACACTAGATTTGGAAACCAAAGGCCTTGACGACCAATTTTTCCCGCTTCTAAACTTATGTGGCCGTCTCATCTTTAAAGCTTAGTACTTAATTATAGGTTGTCTCTTCTGATAAGACCACTTTTTCAAGCTATTTTAAACTCCTTAAGAGCAGAGAGCATATCTGATACTGCTTATTCTGCTGCTGCTTTACTACCAACCCTCTAGCTCACACAGCAGCCCTGTCTCTATGGAAGACCACCAAAAAATACTAGTTGCTTGACCAGCTGATGGACTGTGCTCCAGTCTTCCTAACCAGACCATGGAGACAGCCCTGGTGTAAACTGTCCTGGCCCAACACTTGGGAATGGACTCACACGAGTGCCATGCCAAGCTATACCTTTCAACAACACTCACAAAAACTGTTAACACTTAATACAAAACTTACTGTATCCCAGTCTCCATGAGGCACTATTTATTCATTTAAATCTCACAACACCCTGTGAGGTATACCCGTCATTGTGCTCATCTACAAATGAGGGAACTGAGGCATTGAGAGGTTAAGTAACCTGCCCAAGGTTGCACAGCCAGTAAGTGGCAGAGCCTAGATTCAAAGCCAGGCAGTCTGGTTCTAGATAAGAGTCTGTGCATGCACTAAGTCTCTAATTCGGCTGCGTCTCGGGCCAGAACTGAGAGCTCTCATGGGGGGACGGGGGGACAGGCCACTGCTGAATTCCCCTCCGCTCACAGCTTCTCCACTTGGCAGCAAAGCCTGCCTTCACTGAGCTTCCAAGCTCAGAGAAACCTGGGGTTTAAACGCAGCACAGCAGCAAGCTTTACAACAAAGCCTTGCCTGGCATATTGTGATTAAATCCTTTTCATAAGTTCTCAGAGGATTTTGATATTAGCTTACCGAAGCAGTTCATCCTGGAGTTCAATCAAACGTTGCCTTTTCTTTTCGATATCTGAAATCATCTAAGTAATACAACAGTTAAATTAATTTTGTAAATCCTTGAGCACTGCCTTATATACTGTATTGGAAATACAGTGGGAAACAAGACAAACCCCCTTCTTAACCGTCATGGAACTTTGGTCTAATAGGGAAGATCGACATTATATACAAACAGGATGTAATTACAACTTGTGATACATGCTATGAAGGGAAAGAACAGGGAACTCTGAAAAAAGAACAGGGGTATCCACTTGAGGACAACTTTAAAGAGGAAGTGGGGTCAGATCTTTACTACCCTGTGAGCTATAAAGTAAGGAGTTTCCATTTTATCTAGGTACACTAGAAAAATATTGAAGCAGGGGAGTGTCATGACACAATTTGTATTTTAAAAAGGACATTTCAATATAATACACTGTATTATCTCAACTATCACTTTTAGTGACTACCTCATATTCCACTGCTGGACATTCAGACGACTACTGCTTGCTTATAAGAAATGCAGAATTGACCAACAGGAGATTAAAACTGAAAAACAACAAAGGCTTATAATCACCAGAAGGAAAAATGTATACATTTCAAATCCATTTCTGTTATAAATGTAGAGGGGGAGCTGTGCTTCTACACGTAGGTTCATGCAAGTTTGGAGCTAGAACATCAGATGTCAAGTGGTCCAACTATAAACAGATGGGCAAGGAGGGCCTCATGTTTCCTTGCAAACCTAGTGGCATACAGTGCATTGAAGGAGCAGAACCAGGACAAGAAAGGAGGTCTCCTGACCCTTAACCCCGGATTCTTCCCAGGCTGCCCTTTTACCTGAGACATAAGACAGTTCTTTAGTCTAAAAGGTTTTCGACATACGCAACAGTGATAAATATACATTATACTTAATACTTATCCATATAAGTGGTCATTTTGGGCTTCAGAGCCATTTTTAGGCTAACTAGGATCCCCAGTTCCTCAGCTTGCAGGATACTCATCTGATCAGTCACCAGATCAACCAAAGAAAAGCCTGACTAAAAAGATCAAAGATCTTATACAAACTCTCAAGGTCATAAAACCCAGAGTCAGGTCTTTACTTAACTCTACATATACGCATGTTCTACAGGACTGTGTTTCTAATCACATAAGTGAGTTACCTTAGTGTTCTTCCTTTTCAGAGTTTTCAACATCTGGACTTCTTTAAGCTACACAAAACAAAAAATAAATATTTGCCTGCATTTTCCACAGTTAACTGTTTATCAGTTTACAATATAACCACATCTAGTTTAAAAACAACATGTGAAATATGTATAGTTCTAATGAGTTCTTTACCACATTGCCAAGCAAATGCAAGCTTTTCTAAAATAAGAGTATGCTGCTCAGGATTAGTAAAAAATATCTAGACCAACAAATTTATGTCAGTGAACTTACCATTTTGATGAGTTCTTCTTTCAAATTAGAATGAAATTTGTTGATGGCTTCCTTACAAATTCTAGAGCCTGTTTTTTGTCTATAGCAGAATAAAGAAAGTTAAACTTAGGTGTTACATAAAGGATTTTGAAAGGTGTGTTGCATTCGTTTAGTACACCCATAGACACACACACAGTTTGGTATGCGCCCTTTTGAATATCTAAGATGGCATGGTCAGCTTGCAGCCCTTTCTCAGATTTAAAAAAATACTGGAAACATCTCAACAAACAAAAGAAAAAGAACAGGACATATTTCCCCCAAACCCTCATGTATGTAGTCAGCACTCCCTGACAGTGGCCACATCCACAGGTGACACTAAGCCATGTAGAAAGCAATGTTTACAGCCAATCCCCGTCTTTTTCTGCTGCCTGATCCAGTGACCAGCAGACTTTAGCCCCTTCCTTCCTCCCTCCCTGCTATAACTGGAGAAATAATTGTATAACACATCTGGACTAACCAATGAGTAAGTAGCCAGAAGCCAGCCATTCAGTTCTGCAAAAACTATAAAGCTAACGCAAAACTGGCTCAGGTCCCTGTCATCAGGGACAAAAGAGCCCAGTCTCCCGTCTGGCTCACTCTGGCTGGACACAGACCCACAGCAGTGACTGTGCAGGAGCAGCGCACACACTGCCAGGGCGGCAGCTAGCCCTACTCTGCCTCGGCACGGTACGACACTGTGAAGTGTGCTTTTAATCGAAAATAAATCTCTTGTGTGACAGTTTATCTTATAGTTATTTTTTTCTTGGGGCAAATCCATGAGGAAAAGTCACCCAGCATAAGGGGACTAAGCCCATGGCCTAATTCTTCAGAAGCTAAGCATAACATAAGAGAAGGCCTACACATCTGAATACAGATTTTTGAACAAGTTTTCATCAAAAAAAAAAAATGGAGTATTTCTAGTGACATCAGAAGACGGTGGAGTAGGAAACCCCACACCTCATTCGCCCACAGGGAAACCAACTTAACAACTACCTACGGCCCAAAAAGCCTTTATGAGAACTCCAGAAACCAGCTGAGAAGTTGCAGTACCCTGGCAAGTTCAAAGTCAAGAACCCACGTTGAAACAGGTAAGAGAAGCCATTTCACATCAACTGTGATAGCCCTTCTCCCGGAATTAAAGTCTCTAGGTATTTATAAACATGATGGGTTTTGGGGTGGGGGAAGGGTGAGAAGACTAAGACATGAGAGCTTGCCAAAAATTCTAACCTTATCGGGGAGTTGTAAATTCTATTTTTTTAAAAAAAAAGTTATATAGGATTAAAAACATCAAAAAGTAAAAAAAAAAAAAAATTTTTTTAAAAAACAGTGGATCAGTACATTCTTCTAAATATATGGATAATTAAAATAAATGTAGATGGACTAAAGTCAACAGGTGGAATTCAAAGATGGACACTTTGTTTTTTGTTTTTTTGCGGTACGCGGGAATCTCACTGCTGTGGCCTCTCCCGTTGCGGATCACAGGCTCCAGACGCGCAGGCTCAGCGGCCATGGCTCACGGGCCCAGCCGCTCCACGGCATGTGGGATCTTCCCAGCCCGGGGCACGAACCCATGTCCCCTGCATCGGCAGGCGGACTCTCAACCACTGCGCCACCAGGGAAGCCCCGGACACTTTAAGATTTAAAAAAGATTTTATAAAAAATAATAAAGTTTAAGGTGAGACAAAGGTTGGAAATAAAAGAATATAAAATCTGGCAAATACTAGCAAAAGAAATCTAGTGACATATTAGTATCAGATAAAATAGATTTTAAGACAAAAAGCATTTTTAGGAATGGAAGGGGTCAGTACATAAGGATAAAATAAATATTCAATCTAAAAGAGCAATTTTAGGGCTTCCCTGGTGGCGCAGTGGTTAAGAATCCGCCTGCCAATGCAGGGGACACGGGTTCGAGCCCTGGTCCAGGAAGATCCCACATGCCGTGGAGCAACTAAGCCCGTGCCCCAAAACTACTGAGCCTGCGCTCTAGAGCCCACAAGCCACAACTACTGAGCCCACGTGCCACAACTACTGAAGCCCGCGTGCCTAGACCCTGCTCAGCACAACCAGAGAAAGTCCGCGTGCAGCAACAAAGACCCAACACAGCCAAAAGTTAAATAAATAAAAGAGCAATTTTAAACATGATGTCTTAATAACCTGTCTATATAAATAGTATAAATTGATAGAAGTACCAGGAAAAACTGAGTAATACTGATTCTACATAGATCCAATAATTAGAGATTCTACATAGAACCGCTAATTAGAGCTTTCCCACAGATTATGTGCCAGGCCATAAAGGAAGCCTCAAAAATAGGTATCACCAGTCCATGAAATTTGACTAACTATTTAAGATGGAAGGTTAATACAAAAATATAAATTAAAAAGTCACATATTTGGACATACAAAAACATACTACTTAATAATTCACAGGCTTAAAGAAAAAAGTCATAATGGGAGTTTAAAAATATGTAAAACAGTGAAAATGAAAATTCTACATATCAGAAGCTGTGGAGTGAGTAGAAGTGCTATTTCAAGGGAAATTTATTAGGTACATATATCACAATATCAAAACACTTACTTATTATACTCTAGGAGGATGTTCTCAAATGCAGACAAAACGACATCTAACTCCATGATGTCACTGGTTTTCTTTTCTTTTAAACACCAAATAGGCACACAGTTGAAAGTATCTACAACATTAGGATAAGTCAATTTAATATACTAATTATCAACAGTTTAGCTCTAGGTCCAGGGTTCTGAAAGCCTACAACGAAAGTAGTTCCAACAAATTGCTAAAAATAGAACTTTTGAAGAAGCCCATGGGAGGAGACATGCTCACTTCTTCCTCTCCCAGTCAGTCTCACAAACCCCTGTCTGTACCTCACCCTCTAACTGCCGTCTGCTTGGTTCTCCCATTTCCGCTGAAGCAGCCTAAAGCACTGCTGCCTTTTAATTACCTTGCTGTGTCTTTACTTAACAGTCTGCTCTTATCTAACACTACTGGTGATTGAGATCTTCTTTGTTAACTGTATTTTCATAGTTTTAATCTACCTGATAGGCCACTTCTAGGACACATAAAGGTTACTGAGTGTATTGATTCAGATAGCCACAGGACTATAATAAGAGATTAACTAAACTGTGGTACATTTGTGAACAAAATATTATACATTCATTAAAATGGTATTGTAGAATATTTAATGACAAGGACTTGAGCCCACTTAGTGTGAGAAAAGCTCAGTAAAAGAACTGAAGAGTAAAGACTTTAAAACATGGTTAGTTATTTTGGGGTGATGGAATTGTAGGTGACTTTATCTTCCTTTCCATACCTTTGAAATTTTCTAAAATAAGCATTTTTATAATAAGAAAAATATAAAACTTTTAAAAGAAATGAAGGAAAGAGAAAATGCTTTATTTTCAATGCTTTATCTTCCATTTTTCAATAAACTGTGTCAATAAAAAATGATGCAGAATAACAGATGAATCTCAAAGTTATGCTGAGTGAAAGAAGCCTTCTATAAAAGAGTACATACTATGTTGTATGAAAAGAATATATACGTTATGAAAAATTAAAATAATGAATAGGCGCTAAAGCAAGTATAATAAATTTTGACAGTAAAATCTAGGTAGTGGGTATATGAACATATATTGTAAAATTCTTTCTCCTTTGTTGTATGTTGAAAATTTTTATGATAGATGTTGGGAAAATCAGTTACTCCAAAGTCACATATTTTTAACTTTTTAAAGTAACAATTTTATATACTTAAATTTACTACTTTATCAAATTAAGAAATATATTTTTTTTTAAAATTCTTGAATGATTGACTATGTATAAAACACTATTGTATATACCCAAGTTTGTGGCTTCACTTCTTGGTTTCTTCCTTTTGCCATGAAACATCTTCTTTTTCTGAGTTTTCTTAAAAAAAAAAACAAACAAAAAAACCACAGCAAAGATTTTTATTTAAGAGGAGTTTCTCTTAAAACAAGAATTAAGACAATATTATCAGACACTGTCAATATTTTAGCTACAATTCTCATTTTGTTCTAAGTTAATAGTTAATTATGTAAATTATCTAAATTAATATAAGGAAATGCTGAAAAAAATTAAACTGCCTCAAAATAAAGTAATTAAAACTTTCAGTTGGCCTGTAACAGTGGGTGCCTTGGAGGAAACTGAACTTTTATTATTTAATAATATGTGGAATCAGCTCAATTTCTGCTCCAAGCTAAGAGGAAAGTAACAGCTTCTGAACTAGCTCTCTTGCCATAAACAGCCGTAAAGTGGGGAGAGGGGTGGCACCTTCATTCAGGCACTGGACAACAGGCAAAACAAGCCTGAGAGACTCAGAAGTGGACTCTGGCTGCCCGCCTTCCCGCACTCCTGGGGACAGCTGAGACAGCAGCACAGCAGGCCCAGTCCCAGCAGAGAGTGGTAACCCTCGTCCGCGGGAAGCAGAGACCTGCAGTAAAAAGCAGCTCAGGGAGAAGAGCAGAGGTCTGGGTGCTGGTCCCCGACAGCCCCTGGCCGCCTACTGCACGTGCGCGTGAGGCTACAGAGAGTATACTGGGACGTGGCTATCGTGGGATTAAGAACATAACAGGTAATAACAGGCGAGAAATTCTGGGGGAGATCAGATGGAGAAAATGCAGAGACCTCATTAACAACTAGTTAACAGCTGTCTATCCAGCTGAGCTTGGGGAGAGACCACAACTTAGGGGTAAGAACGGAACCCTAGATCGTGCAATATCAAACAGGGTGAAACTGTCCCCAAGGGGGCAGGCCAGAAACTCTCAGATAGTACAATGGTTTGTGACCCTCCAAAGTACCTAGTATATACACAGATACACAGTATATTTATGATATTAAAATTTAACTGCGGGGGATAGTTAGGAGGAAAAATGTCTAAAAAGGCTTCTGAGGGAGGACAGCAATGGAAGAGGGTTGAGAAGCACTGCTCTAGAGTAAGGCCTACCCTAGACTCACCCTAACAAAGCCTAAAACCAATCTCTGGCCAGATTCACCAGGGAGACAGAGACGGGAAGGTGTGGTAAGCAAGATCCCCAATGATGAGTTTCTTTTCCCATCTTGCAAGATGTAGGGTGAAAAGGCTGAGAAGCCAGATACTAAGGAGAAAAAAACCTGAAGCCGAGAAGGCTGATGCTGGTGGCAAGGTTAAAAAGGTGAAGCAGGTTAAGAAGGGGAAGCCCCACTGCAGCCGAAACCCTGTCCTGGTCAGAGGAATTGGCAGGTATTCCCGATCGGCTGTGTATTCCAGAAAGGCCTTGTACGAGAGGAAGTATTCAGCAGCTAAATCCAAGGTTGAAAAGAAAAAGGTGAAGGTTCTTGCTACCGTCACAGAACCAGTTGGTGGTGACAAGAATGGTGGTACCCGGGTGGTTAAACTTTGCAAAATGCCTAGGTATCATCCTACTGAAGATGTGCCTCGAAAGCTGTTGAGTCACGGCAAAAAAACCCTTCAGTAAGCATGTGAGAAAACTGTGCGCTAGCATCACTCCTGGGACCATTCTGATTATCCTCACTGGGCGCCACAGAGGCAAGAGGGTCATTTTCCTGAAGCAGCTGAGCAGTGGCTTGCTACTTGTGACTGGGCCTCTGTCCCTCAATCGAGTTCCTCTGCGGAGAACACACCAGAAATTTGTCATTGCTACTTCCACCAAAATTGATATCAGTGGTGTGAAAATCCCAGAACATCTTACTGATGCTTACTTCAAGAAGAAGAGGGCTTCCCTGGTGGCGCAGCGGTTGAGAGTCCGCCTGTCGATGCAGAGGACGCGGGTTCGTGCCCGGGTCTGGGAAGATCCCACATGCCGCGGAGCGGCTGGGCCCGTGAGCCATGGCCGCTGAGCCTGCGCGTCCGGAGCCTGTGCTCCACAACGGGAGAGGCTACAGCAGTGAGAGGCCTGCGTACCGCAGAAAAAAAAAAAAAAAAAAC
>RJWK010026293.1:0-18591 GCA_004363435.1 Platanista minor | reverse complement strand
ATAATTACTTTAAACGTAAATGGACTAAATGCTCCAATCAAAAGATATAGGGTGGCTGATTGGATAAAAACACAAGACTCATCTATATTCTGCTTACAAAAGACTCACTTAAGAACTGAAGACACACACAGACTGAAAATGAAGGGATGGAAAAATATTTCATGCAAATGGAAATGACAAGAAGTTGGGAGTAACAATACTCTTTATTAGACAAAATAGACTGTAAAACAGTCTATAACAAAAGACAAAGAAGCACACTATATAGTGATAAAGGGATCAATACAAGAAGAGGATATGACACTCATTAACATATATGCACCTAATACAGGAGCACCTAAATATATAGAGCAAATATTGACAGGCACAATGGGAGAAATTGACAATAATACAATAATACTAGGGAACTTTAACACAGCACATACATCAATGGATATATTATCCAGACAGAAGTGGTCTTAAATGACACAATAGAAGAGTTGAACTTAATAGATATGTGCAGGACATTCCATCCCAAACCAGCAGAATACACATTATTTTCAAGTGCACATGGAACACTCCCCAGAACAGATCACATGCTAGGACACAAGTTTCAACAAATTTAAGAAGATAGAAATTATATCAAGCGTGTTTTCTAAAGACAATGGTATGGGGCTTCCCTGGTGGCACAGTGGTTGAGAGTCTGCCTGCCGATGCAAGGGACATGGGTTCGTGCCTCGGTCTGGGAAGATCCCAAATGCTGCAGAGCGGCTAGGCCCATGAGCCATGGCCGCTGAGCCTGTGCATCCGGAGCCTGTGCTCCGCAACGGGAGAGGCCACAACAGTGAGAGGCCCACGTACCACAAAAACAAACAAAAAAGACAATGGTATGAAACTCGAAACTAATTACAGAAAGAAAAATGGGAAAAGTGCAAACACATGGACACATACTACTAAACAATCAATGGGTCAATAAAGAAATCAAAGAGGAAATTAGAAAATACCTTGACAAATGAAAATGGAAACACAACCTTCCAAAAATCTATGGGATGCGGCAAAAGCAGTTCTAAGAGAGAAGGTTATGGCAATATTATAGCCTTCCTCTAGAAACAAGAAAAATCTCAGATAAACAACCTAACCTTCCAGCTAAAGAAATTAGAAAAAGAACAAAGCCCAAAGTCAGCAGAAGGAAGGAAACAATAAATATCAGAGAAGAAATATATAAAATACAGACCAAAACCAAAAAAAGAAAAAGATCAATGAAATCAAGAGCTGGTTCTTTGAAAAGATAAACAAAATTGATAAACCTTTAGCCAGTCTCATCAAGAAGAAAAGAGAGAGGGACCAAATCAACAAAACAGGAAATGAAAGAGTTATCAAAATAAGAAATAACAACCAGTATCACAGAGATACAAAAAGTCGTAAGAGAAGGGACTTCCCTGGTAGTCCAGTGGTAAAGAATCTGCCTTCCAATGCAGGGGATGCAGGTTCGAGCCTTGGTTGGGGAACTAAGGTCCCACATGCCATGGGGCAACTAAGTCCATGTGCCTCAACTACTGAGCTAGCGTGCCTTAACGAGAGAGAGGCATGCCACAAACTACAGAGCCCACATGTTCTGGAGCCTGTGCGCCACGACCAGAGAGAGAAAAAGCCCTCACGCCACAACTAGAGAAAAGCCCATGCACCGCAACTAGAGAGAAGCCCGCATGCCACAACAAAGAAGCTGCGCACCACAAAGAAAGATCCCACATGCCCCAGTGAAGATCCTGCATCCCACAACTAAGACTTAATGCAGCCAAAAAAATAAAGAAAATTTTTTTAAAAATAAGAGAATACTATGAACAGTTATACACCAAAATATTTGACAACCTAGAAGAAATGGACAAATTTCTAGAAACTTACAAACTTACAAGACTGAATCAGGAAGAAAGAGACAATCTTAACACACCAATCACTAATAGTAAAATGGAATTTGTAATAAAAATATCCCAGCAAACAAAAGTCTAAGACCAGACAGCTTCACAGGGGAATTTTACCAAACATATAAAGAAGAGCTAATAGCTATACCTCTCAAACTATTCCAAAATATTGAAAAGATGGAACACTCCTAAATTGATTCTATGAGGCTACCATTACCCCGATACCAACACCAAAGATACCACAAAAAAGAAAATCATAGGCCAGTATCTTTTATGAATATAGATGCAAAAATCTTGAACAATATATTAGCAAACTGAATCCAAACATATATAAAAAGGATTACAAACCATAATGAAGTGGGATTTATTCCAGGGATGCATGAACAGTTCAATATTCACAAATCAATCAATGTAATACACCACGTTAACAAGTGGAAGGGAAAAAAATCACACGATTATCACAATAGGCAGAGAAAAGCATCTGACAAAATTCAACATCCATTCATGATAAAAACTCGCATCAAAGTGGGTATAGAGGGAACAAATCTCAATATAATAAAGGCCATCTATGACAAACCCATAGCTAACATCATATTCAATGGTGAAAAACTGAAAACTTTTCCTTTAAAATAAGGAACAAGACAAGGATGCCTACTCTTGCCACATATATTTAACATAATATTGGAAGTTCTAACAAAAGCAATGAGACAAGAAAAAGGAAAAAAGGCATCCAAATTGGAAGGGAAGAAGTAAAACTGTCACTATTTGCACATGACATGATACTATATATAGAAAACCCTAAAGTCTCCACCAAAAACTATTAGAACTAATAAATTAATTCAGTAAATCTGCCAGACACAAGATTAATATATAGAAATCTGTTGCTTTTGTATACACAAATAATTACTATCAGAAAGAAAAATTAAGGAAACAATCAGGGAAGTTTATTTCTAGGTATTTTACTCTTTTTGGTGTGATTGTAAATGTGATTCCATTTACAATCACACCAAAAAGAATAAAATACCTAGAAATAAACTTCACCTAAAAGGTGAAACAGCTATATTCTGAAAACGATAATATATTGATGAAGGAATTTGAAAATGACATAAAGAAATGGAAAGATAGCCTGTGTTCTTGCATTAGCAGAATTAATATTGTTTAAAAGACCATACTACCCAAGCAATCTACAGATTTAATACAACCACTATCAAAACACTCATGACATTTTTCACACAACTGGAACAAATAATCCTAAAATTTGGGGCTTCCCTGGTGGCACAGTAGTTAAGAATTCGCCTGCCAATGCAGGGGGCACAGGTTCAGGTCCTGGTCCAAGAAGATCCCACATGCCATGGAGCAACTAAGCCTGTGCACCACAACTACTGAACCTGCACTCTAGAGCCCGTGCACCACAACTACTGAGCCCACATGCCACAAATACTGAAGCCCACGCACCTAGAGCCCATGCTCCACAATAAGAGAAGCCACGGCAATGAGAAGCCTGTGCACTGCAACGAAGAGTAGCCCACGCTTGCTGCAACTAGAGAAAGCCTGCATGCGGCGAAGACCCAACACAGCCAAAAAATCAAAATAAGTAAATAAAGTAATAATAATCCTAAAATGTATATGAAACCACAAAAGACCCCAAATTGCCAATGTAATCCTGAGAAAAAAGAACAAAGCTGGAGGTATAACTCTTCCAGACTTCAGACTATACTACAAAGCTACAGCAATCAAAACAGCATGGTACTGGCATAAAAACAGACACATAGACCAATGGAACATCATAGAGAGCTCAGAAATAAACTCACGCATCTATGGTCAATTAATATATGACAAAGGGGGCAAGCATATACAATGGAGAAGAGAGTCTCTTCAACAAGTTGGGCTGGAAAACTGGACAGCTACATGTAAAACAATGTAATTAGAACATTATCTCACACCATATACAAAAATAAACTCAAAGGCTTCCCTGGTGGAGCAGTGGTTGAGAGTCTACCTGCTGATGCAGGGGACAGGGGTTCGCGCCCCAGTCCGGGAGGATCCCAGATGCCGCGGAGCAGCTGGGCCCGTGATCCATGGCTACTGAGCCTGCACGTCTGGACGCTGTGCTCCGCAACGGGAGAGGCCACAGCAGTGAGAGGCCCACATACCACACACACACAAAAAAAACTCAAAATGGCCGAAAGGCCTAAATGTAAGACCTGAAACAATAAAACTCCTAGAAGAGAACACTGATGGAAAACTCTTTGACATAAATTGTAGTAATATTTTCTTGGCTCAGTCTCCTAAGGCAAAAAAAAAAAAAGCAAAAATAGACAAATGGGAACTAATTAAACTTAAGAGCTTTTGCACAGCAAAGGAAACCACTGACAAAATGAAAAGACAACCTACAAGCAAAGAAAATATTTGCATATGATATGACAGATAAATGTTAATGTCCAAAATTTATAAACATCTCATAAAACTCAATATGAAAAAATCAAGAACCCAATTAAAAAATGGGCAGAAAACCTGAATGGACATTTTTCCAAAGAAGATATTCAGATGGCCAACAGGCACATGAAAAAAATGCTCAATATCACTAATCAGCAGAGAAATGCAAATCAAAAACAGAATGAGGTATTACCTCACACCTGTCTAAAATGGCTATCATCAAAAAGTTTACAACTGGGGGCTTCCCTGGTGGCGCAGTGGTTGAGAGTCTGCCTGCCAATGCAGTGGACACGGGTTCGTGCCCCGGTCCGGGAAGATCCCACATGCCGTGGAGCGGCTAGGCCCGTGAGCCATGGCCGCTGAGCCTGCGCGTTTGGAGCCTGTGCTCCGCGACGGGAGAGGCCACAGCAGTGAGAGGCCCGCGTACCACAAAAAAAAAAAAAAAAAAAAGTTTACAACTAACAAACATTGGTTAGAATGTGCAGAAAAGGGAACTCTAGTATACTGTTGGTGAGATTTTAAATTGGTATAGCCACTATGGAAAACAATATGTAGATTCCTTAAAAAACAAAAAGCACTACCTCATGATCCAGCAAATCCATTGCTGGGTATATATTCACAGAAAATGAAAACACTAATTCAAAAATATACATGCAACCCAATATTCACAGCAGCATTATTTACAATAGCCAAGATATGGAAAAAACCTAAGTGTCCATCAACAGATGAATAGATAAATAAGGTGTGATACACACATACACACACACACACTCCAGGATATTACTCAGCCAAAACAAAAGAACTGCATTCTACCATTTGCAAAAACATGGATGGACCTAGAGAATATCATGCTTAGAAGACAAATACTCAACATTATCACTTATAAGTGAAATCTGAAAAATAAAACAAATGAATGTATATAACAGAAACAGACTCACAGATATAGAGAAGAAACTAGTGGTTACCAGTGGAGAGAAGGAATGGGGGGAGGGATTAAGAGACACAAATTACTATGTTA
Organism: Platanista minor; assembly: GCA_004363435.1. Taxonomy (NCBI): domain Eukaryota; kingdom Metazoa; phylum Chordata; class Mammalia; order Artiodactyla; family Platanistidae; genus Platanista; species Platanista minor. The sequence continues at coordinate 13,242 of RJWK010026293.1, read as the reverse complement.
TAAAATAAATAACAAGAATATATTGTACAGCCCAGGAAAATATAGCCATTATTCTGTAATAACTTTTTTTTTTTTTTTTTGCAGTATGAGGGCCTCTCACTGTTGTGGCCTCTCCTGTTGCAGAGCACAGGCTCCGGACGTGCAGGCTCAGCGGCCATGGCTCACGGACCCAGCCGCTCTGCGGCATGTGGGACCCTCCTGGACTGGGGCACGAACCCGTGTCCCCTGCATCCACAGGCGGACTCTCAACCACTGCGCCACCAGGGAAGCCCATTCTGTAATAACTTTAAATGGAGTATAATCTATGAAAATACTGAATCACTATATTGTATATCTGAAACTAATGTAATATTGTAAATCAACTATATTTCAGTAAAAAAAATCCTAACGTTACCATCCAGGAAAAAAAAAGCGACTAGGGGAAGGTATCACTACAGTGAAGGAGAGAATGTCACTACAGATCATACAGGCATTAAAAGATTAATAAGGGAACATTTTGAGGACTTATGACAATAAATTTGATATTTTAGCTGGAATGGACAATGTCCTTGAAATATAGAATTTACCAAAACAGATACGAGAACAAATAGAAAATCTGAATAGCTCTATACCTATTAAGTAAAATGAATTCGTTATCAAAAAACCTTCCACAAAGAAACCTCCAGGACCAAATGGTTTCAATGGTGAATTCATCAAATATTTAAAGATACCAATACCAATTTTACACAAATTCCTTCAGAAAATAAAGAGGAAACACTTAACTATTATGTTTAAGGCCAATATAACCATGATACCAAAACCTGACAAAGATAAGAAAATAAGTTTACAGATCTGTATCTCTCATTAATGTAGATGCAAAAGTCATTAACAAAATGTGACCAAATCAAATCCAGCACTACAAAAACAAACAAAAACCTGGACAATATATCAGGACCAAGTGGATTTATTCCAAAAATGCAAGGTTGGTTCAACATTCAAAAAATCAGTACAATTTACCATATTAATAGAGAAAAAGGAGAACATCATTATGATCTCCATAACTGAAGAAAAAATTCAACAAAATTCCATTCATTCATGATCAGAAATTCTCAAAAAAACTAGGACTAGAAAAAAATTTCCTCAATCTGACAAAAGCATCTATCAAAAACCTAAAGCTAGCATCACAGGCAACAGTGCAATAGTGGATGCCCCCCACGTCAAAACTGGCAACAAGTCAAGGACATACACCCCACCACACTTCTATTCCATTTTGTAGTAACAGTTCTAAATGGTTCAATAAGGCAAGAAAAAAGCATAAAGATTGGAAAGGAACAAGTAAAACTGTCATTATTTGCAGAAAACATGTTTTTTTTTAACATGGAAGAACCTAAGGAGTACTAAGGAGCAACTACTGGAGCTATTTAACAAAGTCACAGGACATAGGGCAATATACAGAGGAAGGAAAAATGTGTGTGTGTGTGTGTGTGTGTGTGTGTATGTGTGTGTGTGTGTGTGTGTGTATTAGCAACAATTAGAAGATGAAAAAGTTTAATTTATAATAACAGTATTAAAACCTAAATACTTAATAATAAATTTAACAAAAGGTATGCAAGATCTCTGCACTAAAAATTACAAAACACTGAAAAAATAAGTGACCTAAATATAAATAGAGAGATATACCACATTCACATATTGGAGCACTCAACATTATGATGATGTTGCTTCTCCCCAAAAGTGATCTATAGATTTAATGATAACAATCAAAATACCACAAGCATTTTAGTAACTTTGATAAGTTGATTTTGAATTTTATATGTAATGGACATAGGTCAATTTTAAGCAAAGTTGAATAGTCCATGCCACCTGATTTCAAGACCTGCTGTAAAGCTTCCATCAAAACACTGTGATATTGGCATAAGGATAGACAACTAGATAAATGTTACAGAATAGGGGGCCCAGGCATATATAGTTAAATGAGTTTTGACTAATGTGCCAGAGCCGTGTAATGGGGAAAGGATCGTCTTTTCAACAAATGATGCTGGAACTAGTGAATAAATGAAAGGGAGGAAAATGAATCTTAACACTTACATCACACCAAACACAGCTAATTTGAGATGGATCTCAGAATTAAGTTAAAAGCTTAAACTATAAACCTCTTAGAAGAAATCATAGGAGAATATCTTCATGATTTACCTGCACAGGAGCCCAAAAGTACTAATCATAAACTAAAAAGCAAACTGACAGATGCCTACAGCTCCTTCTGGGGAGATGTCGTTCACCATTACGGCCAATGTGGATGCAAAGCCCAACACAAACAGGTCTTGGGCACATGGACAAAAAAAAATGCTGTCTGCCATTTTAGTAAACCAAGAATGCCACACGAGCCATCAGTCACTGCAGCTACCAACGACGGTGCACCCTGAGGGGCATTCATGATGGAGAAAAATAGGCTATTGGCCCTAGATAGTTAAGATGCATGTCAGAGGAATAATCTCAATGAACCCAGACCCTTGCATCTTCCCATACATAGAAAGGCACTAAAATCATTAACTTGAAATGTCTGGATTTTTTTGTGATTTGCAGTAATCTCTTCATGTTCAACTACATTTTTTTTTTTTTTCCCCCAGCCAAACCTCCTTTATATCCTGTCTCCTCCCTTACCTCTTTGGAAAGTTCCACAAAGCTATCTAAGAGGCTGTTTACATACTACAATCCTCAGTCATGTCCTCAAATAAATCATAATTCTCAACTTTTAGGTTGCACATTGTTTTTTCAGTTGACAGACTTCTGGAATAGGCTTTTTTTGTTTTAAGCGATCATTTCTCTCAAAAGGAAAGCCTCACTACGAGCTCCCTGTATCATCTCCTGTACAGAAAAAGGAACTGAGACAAACACAAAGAAGTTAAGAAGTGAGTCATCCACGAGCCCTGATGTCAGCAAAGTGGCAGAATGGGCGGCTCCAAACTCCTGTCCCTCCACACAAACACTGACAAACAAGCAGCACCTGACAGAACCAACTCTGCCAGAACTCTTGAGAAGAGTCAGAAGTTGACGGCAACCAAGCAAATGCTGAACTAAGAAAAAGGCCACTTAGAAACGGTAGGAAAGTTCTGTGGCAGTTTTACTTTTCTTGCTATATTCCCTCCCTGGCTCAGCAGCAGTCTTGAAATCAGCAGCCTGTATTCCCAGTGTGGACCCCTGGTCCCTGGTTCTGGAGGGAGCAGAGCAGACCTTTATTCACTAATTATTGTGTTTGTCCTAACCTGTCTGGGGGCCAAATGAAGGACTGTGTAAAGTGCTGTCTCTGTTTTGACTCACTTGTAACCCACACGGGGAAGGGTGTGTGTGTGTGTGACAAGCAGGGCTCAAGAACTTTGTAAGGCAAACAAAAAATCCACAGCTTCCTGGGGACAAAAGATTCAGGTGGAGACATACAACAGACTGCCTAAGGCCTGGGAGGAAAAGCCAGGGAGAGATTCTTTGCGAAATAAGGACCATTCAAACCTGTAAAAGACTTGAGAAGACCCTAAGCTTTTATAGTTGGCTGCTCTCCAAAGTTCAGAGCAAGCAGGAAGTGAGGGCTGATGGAGAGCTGCAAATGGCTAGGTGTTAAAAGGAGTGCCCTAGGACAAGCCACTCCGCAAAGAGTAGGAAAGGTGGGGGGTTTGTTTGTTTTGTTTTGTTTAGCTCCCGGATTTCAAGGAAATCTCTGTCAAACACTAACTGAATATAAGCTAAGCCTTCAACAATTAAGAAAAGCAAACCCAGGGGGACAGGAAGAATCTGGCTTCCAGGGTTAACACATTAAAATATTTGAATGTCAAATTTTCAACAACAAAAAAAATCACAGAGCATAGAAAGAAGCGGTAAAGTATGATCCATTCAAAGGAAAAAAAAAAAAAAAGAATTGACAAAACTGTCCATGAGGAAGCTCAGATATTGAACTTACTAGACAAAAACTTTAAAAAAACTGTTTTAAATATACTCAAAGAATAAAAGAAAACCAAGGACAAGGACTAAGGGAAACTAACTACAGCTGTTGAGAGAAGGTCATTGTCATTAATATTGTCAGAAAGAGACACTGTTGTGTTATCAGATTCCAGATTTTCACATTCTTTCCTCAATTCATTTATCCCTCATATATTATAGTGATTTATTTAAAAATAAATTTAAAAGTCCAAATCATATCTTAGTTTTTAGGTAATTCCATATATATTTTATACCCAAGTATTTCTTTACTGTCAAAATATAATTTATCTCTATCATGACTTTTGCCATCATTGTGTATGTGTTTTAAAAAATTAAAATTTAAGAGGTTTTACTCATTTAAATATTAATTCATTTAATAATAAATTAAAAGTAAGCATGAGTTTCATTCAATGGTATCATAAGCTGCAAGGAAGATTCTTTCAAGGTGGTTGTGAGCTGATTTTTTTTCTCCTTTTCAATCAAAACAGAACTTTATTAATTCAGCGTTAGGAAAGACGATCTTTAAAAGAATTATTGAACTGAACAGAGCATTCACCAAATGAATGTGGTACAGGTGATACAAAACAGGTCAGGGGCTCTGCCCTCAGGGAGATTATAACCTAGTAGCAAAATCAGGCACAGGTATCATTCTGCAATATAATTCATGAATGAGGGGAAACCAGTGTTCCAAGACTCTGAGAGGAGAGATACTGGGGCTCAACTGATACTGAGCAGGACTTGTGGGGCTCCTGGGCACAAAAGCCTTTCTGTGTCCCCCATTTCTTAATTACAGGAAATAGGCTTCATTTAGCCTCCTTGACCTCCCCTGAGTTGCAACAGGCAGGTTCAAACAGATGCTAATCAGGGAAGGGAGGAGATGCAGAGACAAGGGAGGAGCAGTCAAGAGGAACAATAGAGCAGCCTTGGGGCAGGGTCCTGGTCCCCCCTCATGGGATATATATACATAACAATATCTTTGAGCTGTTGTGCAGATACAAACCCCACCTGGTGGGAGAAGTTAACTGTGTGCTGCCCACAAGCACATGGACCACAATCCATTTGGAACCAGAAGGACGACGCTGCTGCCTCCCACTTACCTCACCACCAACCAATCAGAAGAATGTCCATGAGCTGACCATGCCCTCTTTGAACCATTACTATAAAGCTCCTCACTACCCCCTCCAGGTGGGGACACAGAGTTTTGAGGGCATTAGCCCACTGTGGCCCCCTTTGCCTGGCAAAGCAATAAGGCTATTCTTTTCTACTTCACCCCAAACTCTGTCTCTGAGATTTAATTCGGTGTCAGGGTACAGAGGCTGGATTCGGCTTCACAACCACAAGTATGACTGATGGTGCCTTGGAGCAATTATAGGGTCTGGAACAGCTGAAACTCAATTTTAGTAGCTCCCCCACTTGCTGAAACCTGCCATTTCTAGGAAGGGAAGATTCTTGGCACTGCTCCCACTTATGAAAAATGGGACCACATTCAAAGAGAAGGTTCCTATTCCTTGGCTTCTTGGCTCTTTTCTATCTCCACTTCTTCCAAGATTGCCTCATGTGGGTCAGAGCTGCACCTCCATGTGTCCTGCCCTGGCTGCCCCCTTTTCCAGGGGTCTCCTAGAGTACACCCCAGGGTTATCTTAAGAGATTTTGAGAAGGCTACCTGTCTGGTTGATAAACATCTATTTTCCCCAGGATCGACATAAACTTATACCATTCGTGAAAAAGTTTTATTTGGGGATCTTACCGAGAACTATATCCTGGGAGATGGCCTCTCAGATGCTCCGAGAAACGACTCTGAAGAGCTAAGTGAGGAGCCAGGATACATAGGAGTTTGGGGGCTGGAAAAACAAAACAAAACAAACACGTGGTCGAACATCAAAAGATTACTGTGAATCACAAAGAACAGACATCTCAAGTTGATGATTTTAGTGCTTTTCTATGTATGGGAAGATGCAAGAGTCTAGACTCATTGAAATTATTCCTTAGATATGCATCTTAACTATCAAGAGCCAGTGTCCAAGGCACAGTATGTTTCCTGTTTTTCTCCACCCTGAATTCTCCTCAGGGGGCACTGCTACAGTGGCTAATGGCTTGATCCTTGTAGACCTGGGATGGTGAGCAACATTCCCTGTCCACACATTTCTCCTTTAGTTGACTCTTTCTGTTCTTTTTTAAAATACAAATATTCCTCAGAGGGAGGTAAAACATTAAGTGGATTCACACTAAGGAAACTCCCTAGGTTTATCATATATGCTCTTCTGTTACCAGCAGCTTAAGAGCTTCACATTTCTGGTTGCTCCAAAAGAGTAGAATATAGGTCAGGGACTCAAAATTTCTCCTACTTTTCATCTGTGCTTGAGGCTGACTTATCTGGGGACATCAGTGTGCTGTTCTTAATAACAAGAGTGTACTTTCTGGGTGTTTCTTAGCTTAGAGCTGTGCCTAAAGTTAAAACTGCCCTTATAGACTCAAGAGGCCTGGCAGTCCTGCAGCTTTTTTCCTGTCTTCTGACCACACAAGAGACCCAAAGGAAAAGGGATCCAGAAGATCCCTGCAGAAACCTGAGAATAGTTTCTTTGCCTCAGTGGTTTTATTACCTGTTCTTAGTTCCCTGTTCCTACTGTAAATAATTTGCAATTTTTATAAGAGAGATAAGACCAGGCCCTTGTGAGCCAGGAAGGACTGAGAGATGAAAGCTATGTATTTTACCCATGACCCAAGGACTTCTGGCAAGCTGCCTTACCTGAGCTGGGATCTGCCTTTTTCTCCTGGACACAGAAACGCCTGTCTTTACAAAAGGGCCTACTTCTTTTTTTAAGACTTTTTTTTTAGAGCAGTTTTAGTTTCACAGCAAAACTGAAAGAAAGGTACAGAGTCCACATATACTCTCTGACCCCCACTTGCACAGGCTCCCACCAAAATGGTATACAGGGAAGAGCCAACTCTGACTCCATGTTGGATCTGTTTCTTTTACTTTAACCTTTGCTTCCCATTGCTTTTGTTCATTAAATGATACTGTCTATACACAATGACCTGCCTCAGGGAACCCTACCCCTCTGCCTGAATGTTAAACCAAAGTGCCTTTGCTCAGGGAAGCATCCTGACCCTGTCCACCTGTGGATGGCTGCAAGAAAGAAAAAATTAACACATCCCCTCCCCGAGGCTGGCCATTCCAGGGGATATTTGCAAATCTTTTGGCCTTTTTACTTTACTTCCTCATTTCCTCCCTTTCTCTATTCTATAAAAGAAACTGGCATCCAGACCCCCGGCAAGCTGGTTATTTTGAGACATTAGTCGACCATCTTCTCCGTCTGCTGGCTTTCCAAATAAAGCTGTACTTCTCGCCTCAACACCCCATCTCAGATTTATTGGCCTGTTGTGCAGCCAGCAGAGTGAGCTTGGACTCGGTAACAACTGGACACTTGTTACAATCAATGAACCTACACTGACACATCATAATCACCCAGAGTCCAGAGTTTACATCAGAGTTCACTCTTGGTATTGTACATTCTATGGGTTTGGATAAATGTATAATGACATGTATCTACCATTATAGTGTCCTACAAGATTATTTTCACTGCCCTAATTATCTCCTTTGCTCCCAGAAAGACCTACTTTGAATCTTGGAAATAAAGTCTCCTGGGATGAGTTCCTAACCATTTTCAGCCTTCCAACCCCATGTGGCTGTGGTCATGACCTTCTGGTCATAGCTTATCAGGGTACCAGAGGTGCCATGGGGCCCAGCATGCAGCCCCCAGGGCACACTGGAGAGGCTGCTTCCACTGGGACCAGGATCCAGTATTTCGCTTATTCTAGGTTCTTCCTGTCCAAGGCCCAAGTCAACCTCCCAACCAGTGGGATGTATAATTCAGTGCTTCCCAGTCTTAGCAGAATCCCCCCTGGACAGTCAGAATCTTGACTGAAAGAAAAGAGCTCCATGCCCAGGGGTCCCAGTCACCACTGCTGCTGCAGATCTCTTGCAGTGGGCTGTGTGAGCTGCCCTATTCTCTGCGCTCGGCTGGGAGGAGCAAAGCAAGCAAGCACTTGAGAAATGCTGACCCCCCTAGGAAGTCCCAGACTCAAATCCTCCTTATCCCCTGGGAGGGGCAAACTGAGTAGAAGAGATGAAACCAATTTAACTAAAGACCAACCAAACAAACAAAAACCATACTTAGATATTCTTGCTCTTCTCATCAGGAGGGCTGGATTAAGACATGAGTTCAAAATAAAAACAATTTAAGTCAGGCAATAAGTGTAAAGAATCCAAAATTTTCACACGAAGATTGCCCCAATAAATTTTTGGGAATCCCTAGTTCTCTTCCCCCCACACACACCCACCATCTAATCAACAGTTCTTTTCCCCTTCCTCTCCCCCTCCCTCTTCGTGGCCAGGACCCTCTTACTGTTGTCTGAAACATGTATCTAGCCCACTCCCTGCATTGCCATAAAACATCCTTAAGAACAAAGCAAGTGGAAGAAACATATCCTGTGAAACTCACCACTTTGGGCTTTTGTCTCCTCTTGAGAGCTAGAACAGGCATCAGCAGCTGGGAACCCAAAGGATTAGGCTGAGGAATGAGGGGCTGCTGGCTGCTGAGAGCGCCTGGTGGAGGAAAGAACCCTGAGAACCTTTCCCCATTGTCCATGCTCCCTGCTCCTGGTCAGCCAGCTGTCAGCCACAGGTCACACTCTTGTGAGCTGTGCTCAGACCCCTCCATCTCAGACTCTTTCCCTCTCCCTGCCTGCTTGTCTCTCTCTTACACAAACATGCAGTTTCAAGTAAGTAACCCTATCCAGGAAGGTGGCTCAGACAAAGGAAAGTGTTTGGAGATCTAAGTTCGAATTAACTTTGCCCCGGGGGCTAAAGTGCAGAGCCCCTCAGATGCATGAAATTTGCTCAGAACTAATTAGACAAAGCAGATACTAGCAACATTCCTCCCCTTCTCCTGTGTTTTACAGTGAAGACACCTGAGAGAAAAAGTTAGGGGCACATAATGAGAGTAAATACGGTAATCTGGTCACTTGCAAGTTCAAGTACTGGACCTGGGACTTAGTAGTGCCAGATGGGGGACACTTACAGCCTCCCTCTGACCTGGACTGAAATGTGGGTGACAGACAAGATTGGCTCAGATCCTGGGAAATAATAACCTATGACTACAGCACAGGGAAGAGGAGGCACTGCCCTGACTAGAGAGGCAGGCTCTCGCCCAAGTGAAGTGTTCACTCCTGTGAAAAGCAAAAGATTAAGCTAATGCTCCAGTCTTTAACAAGGCAACTACTTCAGGGATATTGATGTTCTGATTGATCCTTTATTCCTGATTGTTCAAAGTGGACCTCAAAGGAGAAGTCTGAGCAAAGAAGTTACCACCTAACAGGTATGGTTTTTCTTTTTCTTTCGCTGGGGGCGGCCTGCCCCCAGTTCCATGTGAAAGAAAAATGGGAACACAAATGTATCTTAAGTTTGAGGTCAACATCGCAGTGGGATGTGTATGTGTTGGCCTTTCTGCTCTCCACATGTCTGGGATGGAAAAAATCATGAAGGAAATCACTTAATACTGAGTCTCATTCATAATGCTTCCTGATCCTAAACTTGCCTCCTAGAGAAATAATCACAGTGGAAACCTCAACCGTAATGAACCGCCATGAGTCATACATACACTCAGCCCACTCTCTGTTGCAGCTGAAGCCTCCCGACCCAGAAGATACCACAGTCGGGGACTGTGGGAGCTAGACAGTGGGAGCATCCCAGCCCTGGTTCCGCTCAGCCTGCTTAATTACCGTTGGCAGACCCTGGGACCACAGCTGAGACAAAGCAGCGTAACAGTCACAGGGCCTCAAGTCCTCAGTGAGGGGTCCCTCCTAGGCCTGCCACACACTGCACAGCCCTGGGGCTGTGCTGGCTTTGCCCCAGTGAGTTTCCTGTCTCCACTTGGCAGGAGAGGCACCTTGTCCCATAGAACCGAGCCTCTCCTACAGGTGTCATCACCACCAAGCCCTCCTCCCCACCTCACAGCACAGCCTGGCTGAGCCTATGGCCAGAGACTTTGCTTTAAGGCAACTCCACATCTGGGGATGGTAAGGAGTCACCTCTGAGGCCACTGAAGCTTGACTCAGTGAGTCACGTGTGGCAGGCACTATCCCCGCCATCCCATGGATGGCTGTGCAACTCTGCTGCTGGGAAGGCCGATGGTCACCATGGAGATGGCCAAGGTAAATGGATTATCTCCACTGGGATGGGTGTTTGGTCTCTTAAGGATATGGCCAGAGTCTAAAATATTCTAATCAAGGCCCCAGAGGCTACAGCTTATTTAATTAGTTGGTTAATACAAAAGATTATTTTCCCATACAACAAAAGCACTTATTTAAAATACATTTTAGTTATATAATAAACTTAGACTAAACAAGGGGTTGGCAAACTATGGCTCAGAAGCCAAATGTGAGCCATTTGGGTTTGGTTTTGTTTTTTTACCATCTTTATTGGAGTATAATTGCTGTATGATGGTCTGTTAGTTTCTGCCATTTAACACAGTGAATCAGCTATATGTATACATATATCCCCATATCCCCTCCCTCTTGCGTCTCCCTCCCACCCTCCCTATCCCACCCTTCTAGGTGGTCACAAAGTACTGAGTTGATCTCCCTGTGCTATCTGGTTGCTTGCCACTAGCTATCTATTTTACATTTGGTAGTATATATATGTCCATGCCACTCTCTCACTTCATCCCAGCTTACCCTTCCCCCTCCCCATGCCCTCAAGTCCATTCTCTGCATCTGCATCTTTATTCCTGTGCTGCCCCTAAGTTCTTCAGAACCTTTTTTTTTTTTTAGATTCCATACATACGTGTTAGCATACGGTATTTGTTTTCCTCTTTCTGACTTATTTTCTCTGTATGACAGACTCTAGGTCCATCCACCTCACTACAAATAACTCAATTTCATTTCTTTTTATGGCTGAGTAATATTCCATTGTATATATGTGCCATATCTTCTATATCCATTCATCTGTTGATGGACACTTAGGTTGCTTCCATGTCCTGGCTATTGTAAATAGTGCTGCAATGACCTTTGTAGTACATAACTCTTTTTGAATTATGGTTTTCTTAGGGTATATGCCCAGTACTGGGATTGCTGAGTCATATGGTAGTTCTATTTTTAGTTTTTTAAGGAACCTCCATGCTGTTCTCCATAGTGGCTGTATCAATTTACATTCCCACCAACAGTGCAAGAAGGTTCTCTTTTCTCCACACCCTCTCCAGCATTTATTGTTTGTAGATTTTTAGATGATGGCCATTCTGACTGGTATGAGGTGATACCTCATTGTAGTTTTGATTTGCATTTCTCTAATGATTAGTGATGTTGATCATCCTTTCATGTGTTTGTTGGCAATCTGTACATCTTCTTTGGAGAAATGTCTACTTAGGTCTTCTGCCCATTTTTGGATTGGGCTGTTTGTTTTTTTGATATTGAGCTGCATGAGCTGCTTGTATATTCTGGAGATTAATCCTTTGTCAGTTGCTTTGTTTCCAAATATTTTCTCCCATTCTGAGAGTTCTCTTTTCGTCTTGTTTATGGTTTTCTTTGCTGTGAAAAAGCTTTTGTTTCATTAGGTCCCATTCGTTTATTTTTGTTTTTATTTCCATTTCTCTAGGAGGTGGGTCAAAAAGGATCTTTCTGTGACTTATGTCATAGAGTGTTCTGTTTTTCCTCTAAGAGTTTTATAGTGTCTGGCCTTACATTTAGGTCTTTAATCCATTTTGAGTTTATTTTTGTGTATGGTGTTAGGGAGTATTCTAATTTCATTCTTTTACATGTAGCTGTCCAGTTTTCCCAGCACCACTTTTTGAAAAGGCTGTCTTTTCTCCATTGTATATTCTTGCCTTCTTTATCAAAGATAAGGTGACCATATGTGCAGAGGTTTATCTCTGGGCTCTCTATTCTGTTCCATTGATCTATATTTCTGTTTTTGTGCCACTACCATACTTTCTTGATTACTGTAGCTTTGTAGTATAGTCTGAAGTCAGGGAGCCTGATTCCTCCAGCTCCGTTTTTCATTCTCAAGATTGCTTTTGTTATTCAGGGTCTTTTGTGTTTCCATACAAATTGTGAAATTTTTTGTTCTAGTTCTGTGAAAAATGACATTGGTAGTTTGATAGGGATTGCACTGAATCTGCAGATTGCTTTGGGCAGTATAGTCACTTTCACAATGTAGATTCTTCCAATCCAAGAACATGGTATATCTCTCCATCTGTTTGTATCATCTTTAATTTCTTTCATCAGTGTCTTATAGTTTTCCACATACAGGTCTTTTATCTCCTTAGGTAGGTTTATTCCTAGGTATTTTATTCTTTTTGTTGCAATGGTATATGATAGTGTTTCCTTAATTTCTCTTTCAGATTTTTCATCATCAGTGTATAGGAATGCAAGACATTTCTGTGCATTATTTTTGTATCCTGCTACTTTACCAAATTCTAGTAGTTTCCTGGTAGCATCTTTAGGATTCTCTACGTAAAGTAACATGTCATCTGCAAACAGTGACAGTTTTATTTCTTCTTTTCTGATTTGTATCGCTTTTATTTCCTTTTCTTCTCTGACTGCTGTGGATAAAACTTCCAAAACGATGTTGAATAACAGTGGTGAGAGTGGGCAACCTTGTCTTGTTCCTGATCTTAGTGGAAATGCTTTCAGTTTTTCACCATTGAGAACGATGTTGGCTGTTGGTCTGTCCTGTACGGCCTTTATTATGTTGAGGTAAGTTCCCTCTATGCTTACTTTCCGGAGGGTTTTATCATAAATGTGTGTTGAACTTTGTCGAAAGCTTTACTGCGTCTATTGAGATGATCATATGGTTTTTATCCTTCAATTTGTTAATGTGGTTTATCATGTTGATTGATTTGCATATACTGAAGAACCACTGCATTCCTGGGATAAACCCCACTTGATCATGGTGTATGATCCTTTTAACGTGCTGTTGGATTCTGTTTGCTAGTATTTTGTCGAGGATTTTTGCATCTATGTTCATCAGTGATATTGGCCTGTAGTTTTCTTTCTTTGTGACATCTTTCTCTGGTTTTGGTATCAGGGTGATGGTGGCCTCGTAGAATGAGTTTGGGAGTGTTCCTCCCTCTGAAATATTTTGGAAGAGTTTGAGAAGGATAGGTGTTAGCTCTTCTCTAGATTTTGATAGAATTCTCCTGTGAAGCCACCTGGTCCTGCGCTTTTGTTTGTTGGAAGATTTTTTTTTTTTTTTTGCGGTATGCGGGCCTCTCACTGTCGTGGCCTCTCCTGCTGTGG
>RJWK010026292.1:0-27136 GCA_004363435.1 Platanista minor | reverse complement strand
AAAAGAATTCAGAATAATGATAGTAAAGATGATCCAAAATCTTGGAAATAGAATGGAGAAAATACAAGAAACATTTAACAAGCACCTCGAACAACTAAAGAGAAAAACAAACTATGATGAACAACACAATAAATGAAATTAAAAGTTCTCTAGAAGGAATCAATAGCAGAATAACTGAGGCAGAAGAACAGATAAGTGACTGGGAAGATGAAATAGTGGAAATAACTACTACAGAGCAGAATAAAGAAAAAAGAATGAAAAGAATTGAGGACAGTCTCAGAGACTTCCGGGACAACATTAAACACACGAACATTCCAAGTATAGGGGTCCCAGAAGAAGAAGAGAAAAAGAAAGGGACTGAGAAAATATTTGAAGAGATTACAGTTGAAAACTTCCCTAATATGAGAAAGGAAATAATTAATCAAGTCCAGGAAGCACAGAGAGTCCCATACAGGATAAATCCAAAGAGAAACATGCCAAGACACATATTAATCACACTATCAAAAATTAAATGCAAAGAAAAAATATTAAAAGCAGCAAGGGAAAAACAACAAATAACATACAAGGGAATCCACATAAGATTAACAGCTGCTCTTTCAGCAGAAACTCTGCAAGACAGAATGGAGTGGCAGGACATATTTAAAGTGATGAAAGAGAAAAACCTACAACCAAGATTACTTTACCCAGCCAGGATCTCATTCAGATTTGATAGAGAAATTAAAACCTTTAGAGACAAGCAAAAGCTAAGAGAATTCACACCACCACACCAGCTTTACAACAAATGCTAAAGGAACTTTTCTAGTCAAGAAACACAAGAGAAGGAAAAGACCTACAATAACAAACCCAAAACAATTATGAAAATGGTAATAGGAAAATACATATTGATAATTACCTTAAATGTAAATGGATAAAATGCTCCAACCAAAAGACACAGACTGGCTGAATGGATACAAAAACAAGACCCATATATATGCTGTCTACAGGAGACACACTTCAGACCTAGGGACACAAACAGTCTGAAAGTGAGGAATGGAAAAAGATATTCCATGCCAATGGATATCAGAAGAAAGCTGGAGTAGCAATTCTCATATCAGACAAAATAGACTTTAAAATAAAGACTATTACAAGAGACAAAGAGGGACTCTACATAATGATCAAAGGATCAATCCAAGAAGAAGATATAACAACTGTAAATATTTATGCACCCAACATAGGAGCACCTCAATACCTAAGTCAAATGCTAACAGCCATAAAAGGGGAAATCGACAGTAACACAATACTAGTAGGGGACTTTAACACCCAACTTTCACCAATGGAGAGATCATCCAAAATGAACATAAAAAAGGAAACACAAACTTTAAATGATACATTTAACAAAATGGAATTAATTGATATTTATAGGACATTCCGTCTCAAAACAACAATACACTTTCTTCTCAAGTGCTCATGGAATATTCTCCAGGATAGATCATATCTTGGGTTACAAATAAAACCTTGGTAAATTTAAGAAAATTAAAATCATATCAAGTATCTTTTATGACCACAGCGCTATGAGACTAGATATCAATTACAGGAAAGAAAAATCTATAAAAAATACCAACACATGGAGGCTAAACAATACGCTACTTAATAACCAAGAGATCATTGAACAAACCTAAGAGGAAATCATAAAATACCCAGAAACAAATGACAATGAAAACATGACAACACCAAACCTATGGGATGCAGGAAAAGCAGTTCTAAGAGGGAACTTTATAGCAATACAATCATACCTCAAGAAACAAGAAGCCTCTCAAATAAACAAGCTAACCTTACACCTAAAGCAATTAGAGAAAGAAGAAGAAAAAAACCCAAAGTTAGCAGAAGGAAAGAAATCATAAAGATCAGGTCAGAAAGAAATGAAGGAAACAATAGCAAATATCAATAAAACTAAAAGATGGTTCTTTGAGAAGATAAACGAAATTGAAAAACTATTAGCCAGACTCATCAAGAAAAAAAGGGAGAAGACTCAAATCAACAGAATTAGAAATGAAAAAGGAGAAGTAACAACTGACACTGCAGAAATACAAAGGATCATGAGAGATTACTATAAGCAAATATATGCCAATAAAATGGACAACCTGGAAATAATAGACAAATTCTTAGAAAAGCACAACCTTCTGAGACTGAACCAGGAAGAAATATAAAATATAAACAGACCAATCACAAGCACTGAAATTGAGACTGTGATTAAAAATCTTCCAACAAACAAAAGCCCAGGACAAGATGGCGAATTCTATCAAACATTTAGAGAAGAGCTAACACCTATCCTTCTCAAACTCTTCCAAAATATAGCAGAGGGAAGAACACTTCCAAACTCATTCTGTGAGGCCACCATCACCCTGATACCAAAACCAGACAAAGATGTCACAAAGAAAGAAAACTACAGGCCAATATCACTAATGAACAAAGATGCAAAAATCCTCAACAAAATACTAGCAAAAAGAATCCAACAGCACATTAAAAGCATCACACACCATGATCAAGTGGGGTTTATCCCAGGAATGCAAGGATTCTTCAATATACGCAAATCAATCAACGTGATACACCATATTAACAAATTGAAGGAGAAAAACCATATGATCATCTCAATAGATGCAGAGAAAGCTTTCGACAAAATTCAACACCCTTTTATGATAAAAACCCTGGAGAAAGTAGGCATAGAGGGAACTTACCTCAACATAATAAAGGCCATATATGACAAACCGACAACCAACATAGTTCTCAATGGTGAAAAACTGAAACCATTTCCACTAAGATCAGGAACAAGACAAGGTTGCCCACTCTAACCACTGTTATTCAACATAGTTTTGGAAGTTTTAGCCACAGCAATCAGAGAAGAAAAGGAAATAAAAGGAATCCAAATTGGAACAGAAGAAGTAAAGCTGCCACTGTTTGCAGATGACATGATACTATACATAGAGAGTCCTAAACACTCTACCAGAAAACTACTAGAGCTAATCAATGAATTTGGTAAAGTAGCAGGAAACAAAATTAATGCACAGAAATCTCTTGCATTCCTGTACCGTAATGATGAAAAATCTGAAAGAGAAATTAAGGAAACACTCCCATTTACCATTGCAACAAAAAGAATAAAATACCTAGGAATAAACTTACCTAAGGAGACAAAAGACCTGTATGCAGAAAACTATAAGACACTGATGACAGATATTAAAGATGACACAAAGAGATGGAGAGATTTACCATGTTCTTGGATTGGAAGAATCAACACTGTGAAAATTACTCTACTATCCAAAGTAATCTACAGATTCAATGCAATCCCTGTCAAACTACCAATGGAATTTTTCACATAACTAGAACAAAAAAATTCACAATTTGTGTGGAAACATCAAAAACCCCAAATAGCCAAAGCAATCTTGTGAAAGAAAAATGGAGCTGTAGGAATCAGGCTCCTGGACTTCAGACTATACAAAAAGCTACAGTAATCAAGACAGTATGGTACTGGCACAAAAACAGAAATATAGATCAATGGAACAGGATAGAAAGCCCAGAGATAAACCCACGCACATGTGGTCACCTTACCTTTGATAAAGGAGGCAAGAAAAGATTGCCTCTTCAATAAGTGGTGCTGGGAAAACTGGACAACTATATGTAAAAGAATGAAATTAGAACACTCCCTAACACCATACACAAAAATAAACTCAAAATGGTTTAAAGACCTAAATGTAAGGCCAAACACAATAAAACTCTTAGAGGAAAACATAGGAAGAACACTCTATGACATAAATCACAGCAAAATCTTTTTGAACCATCTCCCAGAGAAATGGAAATAAAAACAAAAATAAATTAATGGGACCTAATGAAACTTAAAAGCTTTTGAACAGCAAAGGAAACCATAAATGAGACAAAAAGACAACCCTCAGAATGGGAAAAAATATTTGCAAATGAAGCAATTGACAAAGAATTAATCTCCAAAATTTACAAGCAGCTCATGCAGCTCAATATCAAAAAAACAAACAACCCAATCCAAACATGGGCAGAAGACCAAACAGACATTTCTCCAAAGAAGACATACAGATTGCTAACAAACACCTGAAATAATGCTCAACATCACTAATCATTAGAGAAATGCAAATCAAAACTACAATGAGGTATCATCTCACACCAATCAGAATGGCCATCATCAAAGAATCCACAAACGATAAATGCCTGGGAGGGTGTGGAGAAAAGGGAACCCTATTCACTGTTGATGGGAATGTAAATTGATACAGCCACTATGGGGAGCAGTATGGAGGTTCCTTTAAAAACTAAAAATATGTATTTGTATAATTGATTCACTTTGTTATAAAGCAGAAACTAACACCATTGTAAAGCAATTATACTCCAATAAAGATGTAAAAAAATAAATAAATAAAATAAAATAAAATACCTGATATACAGAGCATTAAAAAAAAACAACAACCTAAAAATAGAACTACCATACAACTCAGCAATCCCACTATTGGGCATATACCCTGAGAAAACCATAATTCAAAAAGAGTTATGTACCACAGTGTTCACTGCAGCTGTTTACAGTAGCCACGACATGGAAGCAACCTAAGTGTCAATCAACAGATGAATGGATAAAGAAGGTGTGGCACATATATACAATGGGATATTTCTGAGCCATAAAAAGAAACAAAATCGAGTTGTTTGTAGTGAGGTGGATAGACCTAGAGTCTGTTGTACAGAGTGAAGTAAATCAGAAAGAGAAAAACAAATACCATATGCTAACACATATATATGGAATCTAAAAAAAAAAAAAGGTCTGATGAATCTAGTGACAGAACAGCAATAAAGACGCAGACGTGGAGAATGGACTTGAGGACAGGGGAAGGGGAAGGGGAAGCTGGGACGAAGTGAGAGGGTAGCATGGACTTATGCATACTACCAAATATAAAATAGATAGCTAGTGGGAATCAGCTGCATAGCACAGGGAGATCAGCTCAGTGCTTTTTGACCACCTAGAGGGGTGGGATAAGGAGGGTGGGAGGGAGACGCAAGAGGGAGGAGATATGGGTATATATGTATATGTATAGTTGATTCACTTTGTTACAAAGCAAAAACTAACGCACCATTTTAGAGCAATTATACTCCAATAAAGATGTTAAAAAAAAAACCAAAATACACTTTCCAAGACATAATCAAATCCTACCCTGCTGATTACTTTCTGGAATCATGTTATTTTTGTTATGCATTGTTTTATTAGAATTAAGCAGGCTATACTAAAGAGCAATAAGAATGGACTTTAAGACCGTAATGAAAACAGAAGGTATGGCTTATAGCTAGAAATCAAATAAGATACAGACCCAGAGGTACTGCAAACCACAAGCCGTAACAGTGCAGGTAGGTTTCAAGAAGAGAGTTCAAAATAATGCAGAATGCACCAAAAATATTGCCTACCTCCTAGATGGTAAGGCAGGATGCCGGTGGAAATTGTAGCAGTAGACAGAGTGAGCAGGGAGTTTGGAAGCAAGGACTTCAATTCAAGATCAATAAGTAGTTACTGGGTTCATAAGGAAATCACAGGGAAATCTGAAAAGAAAGCTAAAAGACAAGCATGGAAGTAAATTCTGAGACATCTCTCCTGGTCATAGGCTCATAGGATA
Source organism: Platanista minor (assembly GCA_004363435.1). Taxonomy (NCBI): domain Eukaryota; kingdom Metazoa; phylum Chordata; class Mammalia; order Artiodactyla; family Platanistidae; genus Platanista; species Platanista minor. The sequence goes on along the minus strand of RJWK010026292.1, from coordinate 21,488 downwards.
TGTTCACTATAAGGGCATGAACACAACCCATAGTCTAGTCAGTCCAGTATTAGCATGTAAATTAAAGAAGGCTGAAACTGCAGTTTAAGACAATACATATTATGGTCTTTAAATATTCAGACAACATTGGGAGATTATGCAAATTTTCTGAAATCATCTTTGACATTCTCACACTTTGGGAATTCATAAATGTTCCCATCCTTGAGGATGGTTAGCATACTGAGGTGTTTCTTCAGGTGTGCGTTAAATGAATGTTGTACCCACTTTTTTTTCTGCTGTCTATACTGTGATATAAAACCTGACTTAAACTCTGTGTGTGTGTGTGTCTGTGTGTTTGTGTGTGTGTGTGTGTGTGTGTGTGTATGTGTGTGTGTGTGTGTGTGTGTGTGTGTGTGTGTGTGTGTGAGAGAGAGAGAGAGAGAGACTTAAATGGCTTACTGGGCAACAAACCGTAGAAGCTTTGCTTCTCAAGCAGGAATAAGCATTTTTAGGAAGACAGGAAGAAAACCTGACTTTCATTTTCACAACTTATTCAGATTTCTGAGATGATGGGGGCCCAGATGCTTACTGACTGCCAATGGTGAAGTCCCTATAGAGTGTGGGTGGAGGTCTGAATTAGGTCCCTAAGGAGATCAAAGGTTGCTATTGATGACTGTGTTTCCCACCAGGTTGGGTATACTTGAAAACATTAGAAAGTAGTTCCCAGTGCAGATGAAGGCATGGGAGATTTGGGGATAGGTGAATTATGGTGGGAACAGTCAGCTTTGAAACCTATAAGGAAAGCTGCAAAGTCTGCAGATTAATACTCAGTTGGTGATTTCATTTAAGGCTTTGAGTGTGTATTAATTTCATCTCCAAAAGAAGAGAAACATCTACTGCTTAATAATGCCATTTTTATATCCAAGACACTGTTCATGATATTTTTTGTGCCAAGATTCTCTTCCTAGGCATGGTTGAACTCCACCAACAACCTGCTCCTATTTATTATCCTGTGATACTAAAGCAAAAATAAGGAAAGGAAGCAGACTACACACCCCCAACTGTGTGTTGCGTGTATGCTCTGTTATTAGTTATACACCAGCTAATAAAGCTATCAAATATAAACATTTTGTTATAACGTTGATGCTGTTTTCCCTGTCTTTCTCAAGACTCTTAGGTCCCTTTGTATTCTGCTATAATTTTTTTACTGAGGAAAAAAAAAAAAAAGGAAACTAATTGTATCTCTTATTTCAGGCTGTCAAGTTTGAATGGAACCTTGAAAGTCCTCTAGTGAAACTTCTGTTACACCGCTCACTGCAAAGCATCCAGATTGCCCATCGTCTTCACTGGTAAGATTAACCAAAATAGGTTAGGATATCTTTTTTTATTATCAACTTTTCTCTGTGGGGCAGCTTTCCCTTGTAATTGATACAAACTTCCACTTAAAATTCAGCCAAATTTGAGTCTTTGTCAAGGTTTTTTTTATTTATGAGTATAATTTAACTGTCATCATCTTCAAAATCTTCCTTTCGTACCGTTGCTGCTCTTTAAATCCAACCAGAATTTTAAATCTGGATGATACCTTTCCTATAGCTTTAAATCACAAGGTCTACGTGTGATCACGTCTACTTGCTTAATATTTCAATATAAAATCTAGTTATAAGACTGTGTATGTTTTGGAAGAATGTATGCTTTAAAAGAAATTTCTGTACAATGTTAGTTATAAACAGTGGGGTCTAAAGACCAATGTGTGCTCTTTACGTTAAAAATTCCTACAGCACTAAACTTTTCCCAAAGCATAAATTTTAAATATTATTAGTGGAGAAGTCAGACTTATTTAAGAGACCAGAACTCCGCATCATAACCTGCTCCTGATCCTACTGAACAAGGTATTCTTTGGATGCTGTTCTCCCTACTTTTATTATAACATTGTAAATTCACACAAAAATTTTAGCAATTACAAATGTCAGTGACCTAAGGATGAAATTGAATCTATCCTTTGTCCTCACATATGTATAACAAGCATCATTTATTGGCTTCAATTGCTAGTGGAGAACTTTAATAAGAAAAAAAGGAAGTCAATATCATTATTTTTTTTTTTTTTTTGCGGTACGCGGGCCTCTCACTGTTGTAGCCTCTCCCGTTGCGGAGCACAGGCTCCGGACGCGCAGGCTCAGCGGCCATGGCTCACGGGCCCAGCCGCTCCGCGGCATGTGGGATCTTCCCGGACCGGGGCACGAACCCGTGTCCCCTGCATCGGCAGGCGGACTCTCAACCACTGCGCCACCAGGGAAGCCCCAATATCATTTTTGAATATCACGTTTTTCTGCTTCAAAAAACATTACTCATGTTGACATCACTCTTCCCATGAAAATGACTCAAGGATTTCATAGCAAAATAGAAATACAAGCACTAATATTTGATTTGATGCTGAATTTCATTTCAAATTCCTAATAGAAATGCTAGGGCGTTTTCCTCTCTTATGTCAGTAAAATTAGGCAACAGTTAGTATAATTGTCCAACAGTGGGCCTTTCACTAAATAGACTCTCTTACCCAGCTCTGAATTGAGTCTTATTCCCTACCATTTTTCGATTAGCTATTTTGGTGAGAAGTTAAGTGGATACACTTGTTGGTGTTTCACTGTCATAATAAAGATAGATCTCCATTAACCTCAATGTTTATTTCCCTTAAAACTTCACTTTTTTCCACTTTTCACTTTTTTTAACGTATGTTTATTCAAATGAAGGCATATTAAAAAATAACATGACCACCCAACAATCTTGATTTAAATATTTGAACCAAAACATAATATAAAATATATAAAGTAAAAAAGCATATAGAAAGATAATTTTTTAAAAATAGAATAAAATATTAAGGACTTATCCTAATACATTGATTGTTATAATACTAATTCTAGAACCACCTTAGTAAGTTCTTCATCTGCTAAAGGGTGTGAAAAGTGGAGTAATTTGAAAGACAACAATGAGTGCAAAGTTGTCAATCAATATACTTGCAGGGGCTTCCCTGGTGGCGCAGTGGTTGAGAGTCCGCCTGCCGATGCAGGGGACACGGGTTCATGCCATGGTCCAGGAGGATCCCACATGCCGCTGAGCGGCTGGGGCCCGTGAGCCATGGCCGCTGAGCCTGCGCATCTGGAGCCTGTGCTCTGCAACGGGAGAGGCCCGCATACCGCAAAAAAAAAAAATCATACTTGCAGATTCACAATAAATACAATAATGTTACTGTTTCCAAAGTTAGGAGGAAAGACTTTCTAAGTATAGTTCTCACACTTATAAAAAAGAGAAAAACCAATAACAAAGCCCGTTTCTCTTCTACTGATTTAAGAGAGTAAGTTAGAAGGGCTAGAAAAGAATATGTTATAAATGGACTGCTTGTTTCTGAATGCTTAATTTGTGAAACTATGGAAAAGGAAAAGGAAAACATGGAGGGAAATTTTTAAATACCCATATTCTTTTAAAACTTAAATAAAAATTAAGAATCAGGCAAAATATCCTGAGCATCAAAGAACATTACATATATTTAGAATATATCTTGGAGTTAAAAAATAATAGCTGCTGGTGCATAGCATCATATTTAGGGGACATTTGTTTGTAGAATATTGATTTTTTGTGTGTAGAATATTGAGTTAAAACTTTAAAGATGCAGCTCAGACCCTGCATGATACACTTAAAAATATTCTCAATATATCTTTCCTTAAAAAACAAAACAACAACAACAACAAAAGCCGATACCCTGTAATTTTAAAAAAAGATAGAGATCCATCGGACCTCATTTTAATGATTTTTCTCCACTCGGGTGAGCTCCTGCTTCCTCATATTCAGCATGTTCAACACTGAACGCAGCAACTTACCCTGCTCACTCAGGTCTTAGAGGCTTTTCTGGATCTTCCCCGTTTCTCACGAATATGCCCAGTTGTTTACCAAGCCCTATAATCCTATACCTCCTAAATAGCTCTCCCCCCTTCCACTGCTTCCACCTGTCACTGCCACTGATCAGAAGGTTGCCTCATCATATACTGAGTTATGAATAAACAGGCTTGCACAAAAACCATCTTGACTACTTGCCATCACTGTGGGTAGCCTTCCTGAAAAGGGTAATTGACTTGGAGTTACTGTTGGAAGGGTGATGTAGGATGAGTATCCCCTATTTTTCATGGAAAGGGAGTTAACAATAAGCTTTGGATTGGGAAGGTTTAAAAGCTTTCAATCACAATTTGTACCCTGAAAGGTGACTGTAAATGGGTACAGTAGCATTTGGAGTTCACAACTAGGAGGCCCCTCCCCCATCATATAACAATTATAGAAACTTAAACTCAGTGCCCCTTTCTGTTTTGAATAAGAAACAAACAGCTGTCACTAGCTGATAGTGAGATATTGGGTTGAATGGGGCTCCCCAAAAGATATACCTACATCTTAACTCCAGGAAACTGTAATTAAGACCTTATTCGGAAAAAGGGTATTTGAAGATGTAATTAAATTTAAAATCTTGAGATTAAATCATCCTTTATTATCAGGGTGGGTCCTAAATCCAATGACAAGTGTCCTTATAAGAGACAGAGGAAAAGATGCACACAAACAGAAAAGGCCATGTGGAGATGGAGTCAATACAGCCCAGAGCCAAGGATTGTCCAGTCACCAGAAGCTGGAAGAGGCAAGGAAGGATTCTCCCCTAGAGCCTTGAAAGGGAGTACAACCTATCTTGATTTCAAACTTCTGGTGTCCAGAACTGTGAGATTAATTTCTATTGTTTAAGCCGTCAGTTAGTATTAATTTGTTATGGCAGCCCCAGGAAATATACAGCAAGGAAAGGACTCTATGAACGGCTCTGACTAGATTGGCTCTGATGTCACATCATGCAGGAAGCTTTCCTTGACCCTCTCCCCAGCCACTCTCCAGGGTTGATTGAGTATTGCTCCCATGTTGTATCCCAGAGTATACTCTACATGACTCAGCAGATGTCGTGTCACACAACCTTAACACTCTATTCCCCTGTCTGCTTCTACTCCTAGTCCATATAGTGGCGAATGATAGCAATCATGTCATACTCATCAGCATACTAATCACACCAATGTCTGGAACTCAAGAGGTGCTGAAAAAAATGTTTTTAAAATCATGAAACCATAGAAATTTCTTTAAGGCTGTCAATATTTTCACATGCTGGGAATTCAGTGCATTCTCAAAGGCACTGTTAGTGCTCTAGCCAAATCCCCTTTACCTGGCTGGTGGACCCATCTTGCAGTTTCTGTGAATATTGACTGACAACGGACAACTGCCTCTTCTCTGGAGAGTTGTTCTCTGCTAACATAGCTACCTTGGCCTGGAAAGTGGGAAATCTTTAAGGTACAATTTACATTCCAGAACCTTCCCAGGAATGAATCAAAGCTAGATGTGACCTGATATCCTGGTTAACTCCTTCCCCTCCCCTACAATGCTTCTCTTACTTCCTTAAAGTTTTTTTCCTAAAGAGCACTCCTTCAGTAAATCACATACACCTTAATTCCTGTCTCATAATCTGTTCTAGGGAAGCTTACCTAAGATAAGCATTTCTTTATTGAAGAAAAAGAATTTAAATATGTGTCTTTTAAAAATTGGAGCATCAGTATGCTAGGGATGTGTCATAAATGGAACAGCAGTATTGCAATCTTTCATACTCCTAATACTAGTTTGATTGAATGAGCTCCAAGAGAAGCATTTTGAATCAAAATCTGTATAAATTGTTTTTTAAGGCCTATCCTAGAAAACTCTGAAAGCATTCCCTTCAGAGTGTGGGGATAACCTGAGATGAAACACACATTTGCAAACTCTCTAAGTGCAACAGTTTTTTTCTGTTTTATTCACTGATATAGCACAAACACCTAGGGCAGTACTTGGCACTTGACAAATATTAAATAAATTTTTACTGAACGAATGAATAGGACAAAGTTGCCCAACTGCGTATATGCAGACTTGTGACATAGAGGGCTGTTTCAGCAGTCAGTGTGTCTTGATGCCAAACAGATTTGGCAAGACTAGCACGATGTCAGGACATTGGCCCAGTCAGGTACAAGGCAATGCATATCACTAGTGAAGTCAAAACTGGATTGGAGGGAGAATGTGAGCAGAAGTCAGGGACTAACCTGAGTCGGGAATTAGGGCCTGAAAAACAAGCTGATGCAATGTCTGCTGGACCAGTTGGGAGAACCATGGAGTGAATTAAGGCCATGGTGTCTCTGGGATCACGAGGACTTTCCAAGGTGATCCATGGTATTAAAGGACTACGTGAGCTTTAATAAACTATGCATAAAATTGAGATGATGCAAAATCTGCCCATTCATTTTCTCAACAATCTAAACTTATCTAGAATTTTGGGGCAATTTCTCAAGTCAGGGACTACTCTAAATAAAGCAAAATAATGTGGAAATTTTGCATCATGTGATTTGAAGTCCTATGTTCCCCTCACCCCCTCTCCTAAATATGTCTCCCCAGTGCCTGAAATTCTCTCATTAGCAAGTCACTCCTTTAGGTTAACATTGTTCCCTCCCAGAATTTCTCTTCTTATGTAAAAAGTATATATATTCAGAACATAATGCTTATGATGAATTAGTTTACCATTTGTTCATTTATGTGACAAATATTGAGATGTTAGATATTGTTGAACTATTAAGGATATGGGAATAGAATCTAAAAAAGAGTGGATATATGTATATGTATAACTGATTCACTTTGCTGTACAGCAGAAACTAACACAACATTTTAAATCAACTATACTCCAATAAAAATTAATTTTAAACAAAAGGATAGACTAGAATAGTCCTTGCCTAAAGAAGCTCACAAGCTAACCACACATTAGCATCCAGGCAGCAGGAAAAAGCCCACAGGCTGTGTGGCAGAGACAGAGTAGAAGGAGTAAGCTGACAACAGAGTCTGTCCATTTTACAGTTTTACCCATGACCTGTTCCAAATATAAGCACAAGGCAGAAAGGCAAGTCTGGCCATCAAGTAAATAAAAAAGCCTCAACTGCACTCCCATTCTGTCAGAGTTAAATGCTGATAAAGGCATACAAATGAATATATGAAGGAGGTAAATGCTCTCTCTGCTTAGATGTCTGGAACACTCCCTGAAGTGAGAGTAAAGAGCTGTACTCTAGGGAGCTACTGCTGTATAATGGGGCACTCATGATGCAGAATCAATAGGAGGTTTTAAAGCCTCCATCCTTTACCTTCTAGAATCATTATATTGCTACTAATTCACCTTTTTACCTTTACAGTGTAATAAATAATAAATTATTGCTTCACTTTTTTGTAAGAGGAAGGTATGTCTTGTTGTCATTTAATATTGATCTGTTATAATCATTTTTCACCCTGTCATTCTCAGAAAAGTATACACCAGGTAAAATCCCTACAATGAGCAACTCACCAAACTAACGGCAGCTTTTCTCTACTCCAACCAACCTGAAAAAAAAAGTGATGGCTATTTGTAAGAAAGTTTACATTTTACATAATAATCTGTAAAATTCATTAGCACAGTTTTCTAGTTAAGGTGTAATATAAGAACAATTGTTTTTGTCTGTTTTATTTTTATTTTACATAATAGAGGTTATATGTAGTTCCTTTAGTAAAAAAGATTTATTAAAAAACAGAATACAATTTTTAAGTTATTTTCTAATATCATTTAAGTCTTATTCCTCCTATTAAATGTATATGAAAATAGAATCTGATACAAAGCTCTTCCATAGATCCATGCAAAAACCAGGAACAGAGCTCCGCCTTAAATGTATCCCTAGTTTAAATTATTTTCCCTTTAAATTCTTCTATTTTGTTAAATAAGTGAAGAATTGTAAAAATGCACATTTTGTGTATACGTACTGACCTCAAATGTTGGAACTCAGACATCTGGCCTTTGGGAACTAAACTTTCTAATCCAGTCTCTCGCAATTTTTCGTTATAATAGCCACATGCAGTTACATCATTGCTTCCTTAGGTAGTAATCTGGTTTCCTTATAATAATACCAGCTCCTCTCTGTCATAGTTTATGGTACAGATTTGGGTTAAGACCTTGAAAAACATCATTATACTGCTTAATTGTTGTTGTTTCTCAATGAAGAAGGGCAGGAAAAAGATCTGGATTGGTGATAAGGAATAGGAACGATTCAGCACGTTGATGCTACTGGACACAGGTGAAGAAAGGGAGAGAATCAGAGCGTCATGTCCAAGATGCTTTTAGGTGCCAGGTCTAGAAGTAGCACACACCACTTCAGCCTATATTCCATAGGTGGGAAGTCAGTAAGAAGGCCCTACCCACTGCAAGGGAGTATAGGAAAGCAGACCAGGTGTACATCTATATATAGAAGCAAAATGCTGTTGGATCTGGTAAACCCAGAGCAGGGCCTGCCACAGAGGTAAAAGCCATATAGATGACTCAAGAAATTTGGCCATTAGGTGATAAAGAGGACTTGAAAAGAAAACGAGTATTCACCTTTACATGTATTAATTGGCTTTCTTTTCAAAAACTGAAATTGTCTCAACAGATAAAAAATACTACTACCTAACTACCTGATTAGGAATCATCATTTTGACAGACATCCTCTAAAAGTGGCTTTTCTCTAACAATTCTATAAATATTTCCAAGAGATTTAACCTATAGGTACATTTTGTAGCCATTTTACCTGGAGGGCTCATTATTAAGATATTTATGTAGCTTGTTGGGTACTGGTATCTTAGCTCAAGAGGTCCAAAATTGAATCAAACACTTCTACTCTCTACTCTTTCAGTCCTTGCCCCTACCGTTCCCAAACTGTCTTTTTTATATGCAGTGTCCTGGTTTATGCTCACCAGCAAATCATCCAACATAGAAAATCTGGGAGGCATTTTTCTTACCCAGCAATCTTCCTCATTCAGCAGTCCTTAAGTCCTAACTGTTGTTTCTCAAAAATATATTTTGATTTGTCCTTTTTCTATCTCCATGGCCAGCACCTTATCTCAAGCCTTCAGCGTTACCTACTTGGACAACAGCCTCCTAATTGTTTTTCTTCCCTTCCATTCTTTCCTGTTTTCAGCCCATGCATCCTTCACACTGCTCTGAGAAAAATCTTTGTGTAATACCATTTGATCCCTATCTCATAAAGTAGGCTCTAGTTCCTAGGGAACCCCCAGCTGGCTAGCATAATTCCATAATTCGAGTCACCTTTTTCTGCTTACAGGGTTTAGAATTATTTGACTATGACATTAATCTCTTCTCCCTTAATATGACCTTGCAGTAGATTTTCATGATCTCAACTCCATCTACCTCCCATCCCATCTTGTATGGTTTTCTACAACCAAACATAGTCTTTTCTATTCTCAAGTAGTTACTCAAATTTTCAGAGGTCTTTCAAGCCTTGATGACTATGCGTATTGCATTTCCCTCTGCTCGAACTGCAACTGTCCTCTTGTTTACACAGAGTCTTTTAGGACTCAACTCAAATTTTTATCCTCTTTGAAAATGTCTCCAACTTCAGCTCTTATACACACTGCCAATGTACTTATTAACATTTTGCATACTTTCATTTACTTCACCGTTTCCCTTTTCTTTAAGACACTTTGGGCTGCAAGAAACAGAAAATCCTGATTCAACTGGTTTAAATGATATGAAAAATTAATTATCTCACATAACAAGAAGTTTGCTAGTAGGGTGGTTCTGGAGTTTATTATTGCAGCAGCTGCCTGATTCTGTGATAAACTCAGTTTCTTTGATCTTTCTGCTCTGTCATCCTTAGTGTGTTGACTTGTCTTTAGTTAGTTCATTTCACATCATGGTTACAAGAAGACTGCCATAGTTGGTATCACATGCATACATGACACCATACAGCAAAAGAAAAGGCACTGATCCCTCTCCAACAAGAAAAGTTTTCTATAAATCCCATAGTAGAGTTAACTTCCTACATGATTTGCTAGAATTGGGCTGCATGTCATCCTGAACCAATAACCTAATTAGATGGCAACTGAGTGAGTTAGCTTACACAGTTGCTTTAGAATATTGAGAATCTATCTGTAAACTGGTATCTTCTCTGAAGGTTATGATATCTGAACAAAATGAGATTCTTTATTCAGGTGTGAAGGGGAGAATAGATTTGGTATAGATAAAACCCTATGGTCCCTTTCTGGACTGTAAGGCTCTATCCTGACCATCTATCCTTAACACAGAACATTGCATGTAGTACATATTATTGGCACTCAGTAAGTACTTGAATGAAGTTTAAAAAATAATCATGCCACATACATTTGTACTGCCTACAGGTTAACTTATCTGGACCACTGCATTTTAAAACAGCAAGCAATCAGCACAAGTCATACTATACTAAATGTATAGAGTTGGGCATTGGTATTCTGATAATCACTTTTGCTCCCTTTAAATAATAGACTCCCCTATTGCTCTGGAATTGGGGGAAGTTGAGCTAAATGACTTATGGAAAAATATGAGAGTCTGGAATAAATTTTTTGAAGAGGTATCTGGTGTTACTGATTGGGTCCATAGTGTGAGGTGCTTTTACTGACTTTAACTATGCTGTTTCTTAAAACCCTGATTGAAAATGAAAAGCTATATCTAGTCTTTTGGCAAGAAGTGTTTTATGGGGAGACCCTGCCAAGCAGCCAATTACGAACTTTTAAAATATAATTTCCTGTACTGAGACTTTCTATGAGGTTTGGGGAATTACTGAACAGTTTCTGATTTTTGCTGGCTCCTATATTCTCAAGGGTTTATTTTTGTTTGATTGTTTGTTTATTTGTTTTTCTGGACTGTGAAGATTCTTAGTTCTTTTTGTTTTGTGTCAGTTACTGAGTAAGTCCTGTCTTATCAGGCCCTATTTTACTTCCTATCTTTGCTCATCAAAGATCACTCTTTGTAAAGGTTAAATGGAGATTTTTCTTGCTTTTCTTCTAACTCAATTTTCTACTTCATTTGTGTACAGTTATTGTAGTTACAACAGAAAGACAATTACTTTATTTTCCTTGTCTAAAGAGCTTCACGTGTGTTGCTTTTATCTGTAAGAAAATCTAGACTTGGATACTTCAATTAAATATTTGTCATGTTTAATAACTTAGAATTCTTGTTCTTGTTTTGGCATGTATGATTCATTTTTGACCAAAGATGAGTGAACAGCTTGCACAAATAGTGTTTGTCTTCAGATTTGACAGTCTGCCTGGTACACTAACCACTCTTGACAGAATGTCAAATAATTGGTGTATCTTGCTTGAGTTTAGTCATCCGAAGTTGTTAAAGGAAGGAATCCTAATGTATGCATCACTTTTCTTTTTAAATTGGGCACTGTGTATATATGTTTCCTAAGGTACTGTAAATGTCATTAATTTACCAAAATGATGGAACTTTTATTATTTTCTTCTAAGTAAAATTTAGCATCACTTTTAGAGAGGCTGCTGCTCAGTAAACTGTTGACATAAATTGATTGGTGACTGAAAATATCACAAGACTCAATCTAGAGCTTCAGTTACTAGATGTAGCAGCAGCTGAACAAGTAGACCACGGAACTTCAGGGAACAGAGATAGGAAATTGCATAAGAAGTATACTGAGGAAAGAGAGTATTATGTTACTCGTCCATTCTTTCATTCATCTATTCTCCAAGGTTTTTTTTGAGTGTCTATTATCTACATAATTTATAGTTATTTTGTAAAAGGAATGGAAAATATAAACAAGTTATAATAAACATAGTTTAAGTAATGTGGTTTCTTAAACCCTCCTAGCTATTTCAGGCAGTTACTAGAGATGCTGGAGTTTATTTTTCAACTCTGTTGTCTCGACAAATTAATTATAAACATTTCACTCAATGATTTTTAAGTCCTCTTTGACTGGATTATGAAGCCAAATTCAGTGTGTTCATTCACACTTATTCATTCTTGGGAAGAGTTGTGCTAAGTGTCCAGAGAACCCTGTCCCAGGATTAAGGAGCTTCATAAACTGAATTGGTGACCAGATGGTGACTTGGATAATCCTTCGGAATATTTTACTGTCATTTCTCTGCTATGGAGACTAGAATACTAAGGTTCATCAGCTCTAGTATGGCTCTGACTTGGAGAGTATTACTAAAAATTCTCATCATTCAACTCTCTGTTTTCAATACTTGTTCTTGTCACGACAGCATTGCCTTACGGTAGACACGGTATAATATGATTAATGCTAAATAATATGCTAGTCATTTCAAATACTCTTTCATTAATTCAAACAACTCTGTTATCTCCACTTTTCAGATGAAAAAAAATACCACTCAAAAGGCTAAATATGCAAAGCTACTAAGTAGAAGAGCCAAAATTTGACCCTGCACCTCATCCATTATGATCTCCCAAGCCACTTAAATATTATGAAAGATATAACAATAACAATAAAAGGCAGAATAATGTCATAGTAAGGGAACAAGATGTGGAGGAAAATGTACTTGAATAGAAATTCTAACTCAGGTTTCTACTAGCTGAATGGTCTCGGAAAAATTACTTAACCTGCCTGATCTTTTTCATAATCTGTGAAAGAAATATAATTGTGCCTAATAGTTGTTAAAATTGAGATCAGATATATCAAGATCCTTGATATATATTTAGTACATCTAAAGGTTGTATTTTTTGAGTCATTTAGAAAACATAAGAATTCATTTAGAAACATAAAATTACAGTTCCCAAGGCTATATCACTAATTAATAATTGCATTGAATTTAGATCTTGGATTGTTGTCATTTGACTCCTCACTCCTACCATTGTTCTTTCTTTCTTTTTTTCCAATTCAAATTTATAATTGAAGTTTAATAATAGAATTTGAAATGCGTGGAAGTGGGACAAGAAAAATCACTGTGTAGACAAATTAGTTTAGAGACCTGTTGAGAAAAGTATCTTGAAACATTTTAAGTGTTATAAAAAGTTGGGAGTATGTGCATCATTTCTTTTCAGAGAAATTTAACAGACAAAGGAATCTAGCAACATTCACAGATTGCCTGTTGATACATGCTTTTACGTTTCAACAGCCAACATCTATATCACTCACATCACTCAACTGTCTGCTAGCACAATTCAGAAGAAGAAGATATGAGTAAAAATTTTCATCAATCCTTTGGTTATTTTAAAGGGCTGTGACTGTGAACTGCAAGTGCAAAATTGTACCCACTTAAGAAGTTGGGAATTTCAAAGGCAAAGAACTAAAGAACCCCTTACAACAGCAGGAGAATGGATCACTAAAATGTTGCTAAACCTTCCACACTAGGAAAACATTGTAGACTATCCAAGAAAAGATAGGAAATCACCGAAACATCTCATGAAATGGGGAGGAAAATGTGATTGGTGCTTGTCATGGACTTTTTCATAATTTAGTAAGATTTTTAAATCTTGAATGACATTCATTTGGTATAAAATGTCTATGATAAACCTTATTACTGAGCATGTGATAAAAATGAGATAGTTTGTTCTAGAGGTAAAATAGCACCATTTATGCAGGTTTCACTTTCAGGGTTATAGCTGTCAATTCCTTCCAATTGGTTAATGACAAGTGAAGATTGGATATTTCTCTGTCCTGTAACCAGGAGCCTTAGCAATGACTATCCTGAAGAAATTATTGTTATTCCTATACATAGATTAAAGTCAGGTCCAACAGGTGCTCCAGATTCTGAGTGACACTGTACCTATCATTTCTGGTGTTTTATATTGAAGCACCTGGGGATCTCTGATATGACATATCAAGCATTTTTGGTCCTGGGCAATTGACTTAAAATTTCTGAGCTTCCATTTCCTCATCTGCAAAATAAGAATAAAATACTTACCATAAGTAAGAAAATAAAATACTTACCATAGTACAGGACTTGTCATTATAGCTACTTAATAAATATATGTTGAATAAGTCAATAATTGAAAGAACTGAGATTTTTTGAGGGTGAAATGACATAAAATAATGCAATATTCCTTGTACAGCTCCTAACCTTAACAAATATTTCTTCTTCTGGCTTCCCTTCTTTCCCTTTCTTTTTAATCAAATGATGATATTTTATTTATTGGAATATAGCACTCCCCAACTGAAGTATTTTATCAGATAAGTGGGCATATATCTGTAACTCTATGATCTAGTTCACACACATTTCACCTAAGTGTAAATGGGAAAACTATGTACATGGGGTACCATTCCTCGTGTTTCTCACTATCCCACATCTTACCACCATTCTGGATGGTTTCGTTTCTAAATGGATGATTCAGCTAAAAACCCCGAGCCTTGGGGCTTCCCTGGTGGCGCAGTGGTTGAGAGTCCGCCTGCCGCCGATGCAGGGGACATGAGTTAGTGCCCCGGTCCAGGAAGATTCCACATGCCGCGGAGCGGCTGGGCCCGTGAGCCATGGCCGCTGAACCTGCGCATCCAGAGCCTGTGCTCCGCAACGGGAGAGGCCACAGCAGTAAAAGGCCCATGTACCGCAAAAAAAAAAACAAAAAAAACAAAAACACCCCGAGCCTCAAGAACCCTTGACGTCCTTTTTCACCAATAAAATGTAGCACCTTCACACTTCAGTAACTCCTTTCCATGGCTACATATTAAATCTTGTCATCCTTGGAATGGCACCTCATCTAAGTTTTAAACTTAGAAATCTAGTATATTAACCTTTTCACATTTAGACTTTACTGCACATACTAAACCTGGCATTCAGTGTCAATAGAAACTCTACTCTCTTCTTCAGGCACATCCAACCACTCATAGTTTGACTTACCCATCAGTTTTCCTATCCACTCATTTCTGTATCTGGGTTAATTTCCTCCATCACCCTCTATATCTACCAAGTCACTTAAAAAATGTCTCATGAATTAGTACCCTTCTCTCCATCTCCACTAAAACCTTAGCTTAGGACATCATCATTTCCTTACTAATAGTGCTATTGTTTATTAATTCATTTACCCAATTCGGTGATTCAAAAATGTCTGTAAGATAAAGATCAAATTCATTAATCCTAAACTATATATAATGACCCATAAGATAAATTTTATTTTATTATCAATATCAGAAAAGCTTGTGCTTCTCCAAAACAACCAGTTTGTTTTTAACATATGAAAATGTTGGCTCTCTTAACTCACAGGGTAATAGTTAATAGTTTAGGATCCACATCAATATACCTGGATGCAAAACGTGGTTTCTACTATTTTCTAGGTGTCTGACTTCCAGCAAGGTACTTCAATTTTATAAGACGAGTTTTTCTCAGGCATTAAAAATGATAATAATAATATTTACTTTCAGAAGGTTGTTGTGAGAATTAGTGTAATATCAGATTTGGGAAGACAGAGTTGGAGAGTCTTGTGATACAGAAGAATCCAACCAGGTGTCAGGCTTATATCTGTAAGAAATGTGATCCTATCCCATAGGAAGACTTACTCATTAAATAGATAATTATTAAGCACCTTCCATTAGTTAGGTCATGCTGTAGTCTTCAGGGATACAGCAATGGATAAAACAGACAAAAATCCCTGCCCTTCCTTATGTAGCATCTGAGAGAAATAAGATGTATACTTAAAAGATGTTGATATGAGCTAGGGAGAAAAATGAAACAATCAGGAGATAAAGGAATACAAAAGTCAGGGGAATTGCAATTTTAAGGTATAGTAGCAAGGAAAGGCCTTATTAAAAAGGTGGTATTTGGAAAAAGACGTCGATGAAGTACAAGAATGGATTATCTAAGTATCTAAAAGGAGAGGATAGCAGGAAGAGGAAATAGCATACTCAAAGTGTACGTGGGTGTTAGAGAAAAAACAATGAGGCCAGTGTGGCTGGATTAACTTGAAAATGTGGAAGAATAGTAGGAAATGAGGTCAGCTGGGAAAAAGGTGAAGGTGGGGGCAGGTTATGTAAAAATTTCTGCTGCACTGTTATAAGAATATTGGCTTTAAGTGAGATGAGAAGTCATCAGACGGTTCTGAGAAGATGAAAGACATGATTTGGCTTATATTTTAACAGAATTATTCTGAGTGTTGTGTTGAAAATCGACTGAGGAAAAGTAATGGCAAGAACAAGAAACCAATTCGGAGACTAATGCAGTAATCCAGATGAGAGATAGTAGTGTCTTAGACTAGGATATAGTAGCAGAAAGAGTGAGAAATGGTTGAATTCTAGATATATTCCTGAAAATAAAGCCAACAGAATTTTCTGATGGATTGGATGAGGAGTATAAGAGACACAATTAAATTATGTTACCAAGGCTGTTGCTTGAACAACTGAAAGAATAGAGTTTCAAGAGGGCATATTTCTAAGGGTGGGAAAAAGATCAAAAGATCAATCTGGACCTATTAAAATCTGAAATAACTGCTGGACATCTTTATCTGGACTACAGATAAAAATGAGGGAATTATCAACACAAAGATGAAGTTTAAAGCTATTAGCAGAGATGATGTCATGGTCAAGCCAACATTTAAAAGTCAAAGAGATAAGGCAAAAGCAGAAATGAAGACAAAAAGAAGCAGATGCAGTCAGAGATGTAAAAGATAAGCCAAGTGAGCATGGAATCCTGCAACATTAAATAAAGTATAGAAATAAAGGTGGTATGATCAACTTTGTCAAGTGCTACTAATAGGTTAAGTAGCACTGAGATCAGAGTAGCACCATGGAGGTCATTGCAGGTCACTGAAAAAGCAGTTTGCAGTGCAGTGGAGATAAAAGCCATAGGAATAGATTCAAGAAATAATGGAAGGAGAGATATCAAAGATAATGATTTTAGGAGTTTTGCTGGGAAGGGGGAAGAGAAACGGGATCACAAAAATGAGCATTGTGGTTTTTTGTAGAACGTGAGAAACAACAGCTTTTTTATATACTGATGGGAAGAATCAAATAGAGAGGGCAACATTTATGAGACGAGAAAGTGGGAAATTTTCTGATGCGACATCATTAAGTAATGATAAGGAACAGAATCTATGGCACAAGAGGATTAATACACAGTACATACAAAGTAACAAGAAAACAAATGAGGAGTAGATAGGAAAAGGTAGGTGGGTAGAGGTAGTTGTTCTTGCTTGTGGAATGAAGGAAACAAGCCTGTCTTTGAATGGGGTAGTTGGTGTTGGAGGCTTGAGGAATAGGCCTACTTGAAATTACAGCTTATAATTAAAAAGAGGGACAACCAGCATGCTTGTGTGTTTTTCTCCCTGTCCAAGAAATAGGTGGAGAGCTGGATTTAACCAGAAATATTGTTTATCATAACATATGATGAAGCAAGAGAGGCAAGGAAATTGAAGGTATATGCAAGAGAATGTTTCCCAAAACCTGGGTTTTCCTCTTGGTGGGTGTTGAGCCAAAAGACACAACCAAGCCAAAGATCAGGAGAAGGAATGATTTATTACTTGCAGCAGGTAAGGAGAACACTGGGGATCTTGCCCAAAGCAGTGTCTTCTTGAACAGTTGGAGAAGTATTAAGCTGAGGGTACATACATATTCAAGAAGGGGCTTGGGTGAACAGAGTCTAAGCTTTAGTTGATTGAAGTCATGAGGGTCAGAAAAGGTCAACATCATCATCCCTTAGGGTCCAGTTGATCTGGTGGTTGAGTGCTTCAAGCTAATCTTTACCATTAAAAGAGAACTGGGAGTCTTTACAACTGATATATTATCTTTGCTATTGTTACTTCACTTGCCTGATAACAATCATTTGTTTCTGGATTCTTTTGCCCCTGTAACATCATTAATTACTGAGCCCTGTTAAACAGCAAGCATCATGGCCAGGCTTAGGTAACAAAATGGCTTAAGCCAAAAATGGCTTCTCTTATGTCAAGAAAGCCATGCCTGGTTCTCTTTGTCCGGGGACCCCCAACCCTGTCTGCTTACAATAGATGATAATGATAAACCATGAAATATAAATTGTATGAGGAAGGAAGTGAGGACATTAGCTAGGTTAAGGAGAGTAAAAAGAATTAACAAAGTATAGGGGCCTAGCAGACAAAAGATTGTAAGCACTGGAGTGATAGAAGTGATGCCGCAAACTTGGCCTCTGTGCACCAGTGCCAGATTGAATCTCTGAGACAGAGTTTTGACTGAAGTAGAAAAGAATAGCTTTATTGCTTTGCCAGGCAAAGGGGGACACAGTTGGCTTCTGCCCTCAAAAACTGTGTATCTCAACCTGGGAGGATTTGGTGAGGAGTTTTATAGCAATGGTTCAGTGCAGGGTTGCTGATAAGATTAGGGTGTAGGCACGGCCTGCACTCCTTTAATCTGCTCTCAGGTAATCTCTTTGTTTTCTTTTTTTTTAACATCTTTATTGGAGTATAATTACTTTACAATGTTTTGTTAGTTTCTGTTGTATAACAAAGTGAATCAGTTATACATATACATGTATCCCCATATTGCTTCCCTCTTGCATCTCCCTCCCTCCCACCCTCCCTATCCCACCCATCTAGGTGGTCACAAAGCACCGAGCTGATCTCCTTGTGCTATACGGCTGCTTCCCACTAGATATCTGTTTTACATTTGGTAGTGTATATATGTCCATGCCACTCTCTCACATTGTCCCAGATTACCCGTTGCCCTCCCCGTATCCTCAAGTCCATTCTCTAATAGGTCTGCGTCCTTATTCCTGTCTTGCCCCTAGGTTCTTCATGACCATTATTATTTTTTTTTAAGATTCCATATATATGTGTTAGCATACAGTATTTGTTTTTCTCTTACTGACTTACTTCACTCTGTGTGACAGACTCTAGGTCCTTCCACCTCACTACAAACAACTCAATTTCATTTCTTTTTATGGCTGAGTAATATTCCATTGTATATATGTGCCACATCTTCTTTATCCATTCATCCAATGTTGGACACTTAGGTTGTTTCCATCTCCTGGCTACTGTAAATAGAGCTGCAATGAACATTTTCGTACATGACTCTTTTTGAATTATGGTTTTCTCAGGGTATATGCCCAGTAGTGGGATTGCTGGGTCGTTTGGTAGTTCTATTTTTAGTTTTTTAAGGAAACTCCATACTGTTCTCCATAGTGGCTGTATCAATTTACATTCCCACCAACAGTGAAAGAGGGTTCCCTTTTCTCCACACCCTCTCCAGCATTTATTGTTTGTAGATTTCTTCAAGATGGCCATTCTGACTGGTGTGAGATGATATCTCATTGTAGTTTTGATTTGCATTTCTCTAATAATTAATGACGTTGAGCATTCTTTCATGTGTTTGTTCGCAATCAGTATGTCTTCTTTGGAGAAATGTCTGTTAAGGTCTTCTGCCCATTTTTGGATTGGGTTGTTTGTTTTTTTGATATTGAGCTGCATGAGCTGCTTGTAAATTTTGGAGATAAATACTTTGTCAGTTGCTTCATTTGCAAATATTTTTTCCCATTCTGAGGGTTGTCTTTTGGTCTTGTTTATGGTTTCCTTTGCTGTGCAAAAGCTTTTAAGTTTCATTAGGTCCCATTTGTTTATTTTTGTTTTTATTTCCATTTCTATAGGAGGTGGGTCAAAAAGGATCTTGCTGTGATTTATGTCATACAGTGTTCTGCCTGTGTTTTCCTCTAAGAGTCTGACAGTGTCTGGCCTTACATTTAGGTTTTTCATCCATTTTGAGTTTATTTTTGTGTATGGTCTTAGGGAGTAATTTCATTCTTTTCCATATAGCTGTCCAGTTTTCCCAGCACCACTTATTGAAGAGGCTGTCTTCTCTCCATTGTATAGTCTTGCCTCCTTTATCAAAGATAAGGTGACAGTATGTGTGTGGATTTATCTCTGGGCTTTCTATCCTGTTCCATTTATCTGTATTTCTGTTTTTGTGCCAGTACCATACTGTCTTGATTACTGTAGCTTTGTAGTATAGTCTGAAGTCAGGGAGCCTGATTCCTGCAGCTCCCTTTTTCTTTCACAAGATTGCTTTGGCTCTTTGGGGTCTTTTGTGTTTCCATACAAATTGTGAAATTTTTTGTTTTAGTTCTGTGAAAAATACCAGTGGTAGTTTGATAGGGATTGCATTGAATCTGTAGATTACTTTGGGTACTATAGTCATTTTCACAGTGTTGATTGTTCCAATCCAAGAACATGGTATACCTTCCCTCTATTTGTATCATCTTTATTTCTTTCATCAGTATCTCATAATTTTCTGCATACAGGTCTTTTGTCTCCTTAGGTAGGTTTATTCCTAGATATTTTATTCCTTTTGTTGCAAAGGTAAATGGGAGTGTTTTCTTAATTTCACTTTCATATTTTTCATCATTAGTGTATAGGAATGCAAGAGATTTCTGTGCATTAATTTTGTATCCTGCTACTTTACCAAATTCATTGATTAGCTCTAGTAGCTTTCTGGTAGCACCTTTAGGATTCACTATGTATAGTATCATGTCATCTGCAAACAGTAGCAGCTTTACTTCTTTTCTGAAAAGGATTGCTTTTATTTCTTTTTCTTCTCTGATTGCTGTGGCTAAAACTTCCAAAACTATGTTGAATAAGAGTGGTGAGAGTGGGCAGCCTTGTCTTGTTCCTGATCTTAGTGGAAATGGTTTCAGTCTTTCACCACTGAGCACAATGTTGGCTGTCAGTTTGTCATATATGGCCTTTATTACGTTGAGGTAAGTTCCCTCTGTGCCAACTGTGTGGTGGATTTTTATCATAAATGGGTGTTGAATATTGTCGAAAGCTTTCTCTGCATCTATTGAGATGATCATATGATTTTTCTCCTTCAGTTTGTTAATATGGTGTATCACATTGATTGATTTGCATATATTGAAGAATCCTTGCATTCCTGGGATAAACCCCACTTGATCATGGTGTATGATCCTTTTAATGTGCTGTTGAATTCTGTTTGCTAGTATTTTGTTGAGGATTTTTGCATCTATGTTCATCAGTGATATTGGCCTGTAGTTTTCTTTCTTTCTGACATCATTGTCTGGTTTTGGTAACAGGGTGATGGTGGCCTCGTAGAATGAGTTTGGGAGTGTTCCTCCCTCTGCTATATTTTGGAAGAGTTTGAGAAGGATAGGTGTTAGCTCTTCTTAAATGTTTGATAGATTCACCTGTGAAGCCATCTGGTCCTGCGTTTTTGTTTGTTGGAAGATTTTTAATCACAGTTTCAATTTCAGTGCTTATGATTGGTCTGTTCATATTTTCTGATTCTTCCTGGTTCAGTCTTGGCAGGTTGTGCATTTCTAAGAATTTGTCCATTTCTTCTACATTGTCCATTTTATTGTCATATAGTTACTTGTAGTAATCTCTCATGATCCTTTGTATTTCTGCAGTGTCAGTTGTTACTTCTCCTTTTTCATTTCTAATTCTGTTGATCTGAGTCTTCTCCCATTTCTTCTTGATGAGTCTGGCTAATGGTTTTTGAATTTTGTTTATCTTCTCAAAGAACCAGCTTTGAGTTGTATTGATCTTTGCTATAGTTTCCTTCATTTCTTTTTCATTTATTTCTGATGTGATCTTTATGATTTCTTTCCTTCTGTTAACTTTTTTTGTTGTTGTTCTTCTTCTTTCTCTGATTGCTTTAGGTGCAAGGACAGGTTGTTTATTTGAGATGTTTCTTGTTTCTTTTTTTTTTTTTTTT
>RJWK010026291.1:0-17437 GCA_004363435.1 Platanista minor | reverse complement strand
AAGAAAAGTAATAGAACACAGAATAATAGTTATGTATAAAGCTCCACAAAAATGTATGTTAGCATTTTCACTGCTGTTAAATATGGTAAGGAAACTAACTTTTCCTCTCAACCACAAATGTTAGCTTGAACTTCCTTGTGTGTATGATCATATTTTATATTCCTTAAGGGCAGGGATCATGTCTTATTAATATTCCTACCCTCAAAATTACTTACAACAGAGTCTTGCCCATTATAGATATTCAGTAAGTGTTTTCGAGTTATTGAAAATATAAAACCTTTTTTAATGTGGTTGGGGATATATGAGTTATATGGAATAAAGCAGAATATCTAAGGGAAAACATTAGAAATTTAAAACACTACTTAAAATGAAATCATAACTTCTTTTCCGATTTGGATTCCTTTTATTTCTTTTTCTTCTCTGACTGCTGTGGCTAAAACTTCCAAAACTATGTTGAATAATAGTGGTGAGAGTGGGCAACCTTGTCTTGTTCCTGATCTTGGTCCATCAACAGATGAGTGGATAAAGAAGATGTGCCACATATATACAATGGAATATTACTCAGCCATAAAAAGAAACGAAATTGAGTTATTTGTAGTGAGGTGGATGGACCTAGAGTCTGTCATACAAAGTGAAGTAAGTCAGAAAGAGAAAAACAAATACCGTATGCTAACACATATATATGGAATCCAAGAAAAAAAAAATGGTCATGAAGAACCTAGAGGCAAGACCAGAATAAAGACACAGACCTACTAGAGAATGGACTTGAGGATATGGGGAGGGGGAAGGGGAAGCTGGGACAAAGTGAGAGAGTGGCATGGACATATATACACTATCAAAGGTAAAATCGATAGCTAGTGGGAAGCAGCCGCATAGCACAGGGAGATCAGCTCGGTGCTTTGTGACCACCTAGAGGGGTGGGATAGCGTGGGCGGGAGGGAGGGAGACGAAGGAGGGAAGAGATATGGGAACATATGCATATGTATAACTGATTCACTTTGTTATAAAGCAGAAACTAATACACCACTGTAAAGCAATTATACTCCAATAAAGATGTTAAAAAAATTTTTTTAAATAAAATAAAAAAGTGGGGTTTTTAATTACACAAAAGGAAATAAAAGAAATTGTTTTATGGAAGAATATTTATGTTTTATATTTGCATTGGAAGAATATTTATGTTTTATATTTGCATAGGTGATCTAGCTAACAAATAGAAGGGGGAGGAAAGAAGATTGAAATGTAGGGTGGATTGCAAGAATTCACTTTAAGAAGGAACACAATGATATTACTGGGAGATGATTTTCCATGGGTCTCTTGTGTTTTTGCAGGTCTTACAAGTAGAGGCAGTCAATGCCTTTGTTCCCAATGTCATTTTCAAGGATATCTGTACAGTGTACAGCCTCAGAAGACAAAGATATTGTCTTCCTTCTGAACAAAGAGCAGGTTTGCTTACAGTCTTGTAAGGTACATATAGGGCCTCCCACTAGAGAAAATGGCAGGCATAATTTCTACCCATTATAAAGGTTCAGGTTCCTCTCCTATAATATAATCCACTGTATACAGGTATCACTTGGCCCTCTTTGTGCCATCCTGTAGGAATTAGGCTTAGAGCAGGGACACAAAAAAATGCTAATACTTCGGTAACTGCTAATGCTATAGATAATAAAGTCCTTTGTCTCCATTCCAGGATTCTTTTGTCTCTGGGTAGCATTCATGAAATTATGGCCTGGATAACTTCTTAGCTTAGAGGCAGGGTGAAATCACAGACCCTTTAGAATTCTTGACACATACCTGTTACTGTTTTTGTTTTTATAGGGCTGCTGGCATATTCAGAGGCCTGATATGATTGTTGCTTTGCCAAGGGCGCACTTCCAACAGACACCTCATCCTCCTTCCTTCTGCTAATTGGCATGACAAGAGGAACAGCTATCACAGGCTGCTGGAGAGAGTCAAATGAAAAACTGAATTATTTACTATTTCTTAAGCAGAGAAGGTTAAACATAGCATCACCGAAGAAAGTCCATCACATGTTGTGGTTGAGGCTTTATTCATTTTTAATTAATAATCATCCATAATCCCCACCCACCCAGAGATAACCATCATTAGCATTTTGATAAATTTTTCCCCAGTGTCTACATATTTTGTTTTCAACTGAGGTATAATTGAGGTACATCTTTATGTTAGTTCCAGTACATGACACAGTGATTTGATATTTCTGTACATTACAAAATGATCACCATGATATGTCTAGTTATCATCTGTCACTATACAAAGATATTATAATTGACTACATACCCCATGCTATACATGGGGCTTTATTATTTTAAATCAATGAATCAGTCAATCTCTCTTGCCCTCCCTCTTGGTCACTGCCTCTCACACACACTCACACAGGAACATTTAACAATTTCCATTTTAAATTAGAATTCTGTGCGAAAACCGAGAGCTTGGAATTAATTAAAATTTAACATAAATTTTAGTAGGAAGTATAAAGGTAACATGTTAGAGGCAAATCAAAACTAAAATTAACTTTGAAAATTATGATCACTAGTAACTGAAAAGTTATCCTTATAAAATGATATTTTAGGGAAGTACTTCTATAAACTGATTAGGTACATGTTAATACGGACAATCCAATTTTTTTGAGAATTGCTGAAAATCTCTATATTGTGTCTGACAAAGTGATATCCACACCATATTTAGAAAGCACAGAAAAATATCTATAGTTAGAGAAAGCTGGAAAACATTACGATCCTATATTGAATGCATGAGTGCTGAGCTGGACAATAAAGCAGCTGTTTCATCTTTATTCACTGAAATAAAGTCTGATGTTACTGCTGATGACGCCCAATACAATCTTGTCAGATTTTTGGCCAAAAAAAAAAAGTTATTTTTAAGTTTGCTTCAGGATCAAAGATCAATGTTGAACTGAGTGGAAAACAATCATCAAATGTTGGGTTTTAGCCACAAATTGTGGAGGAAATTGCAGCTTGGGAAACAACAGATGATAACTGTGATACAGCTGCATCAGATGGTTGAATCTGGAGGGGGTTGGTTAGGATGGAGTGTGGTCTAATGTTACCCTCAACACTACAACATCCACACTTTTATAGATCCAACTTTAAGTTTCACTAAACTTATGGTAGCTATTTAATATTATTTAAATTATGAATAAATATTTCAATGAGAACATAGGTACGTTATATAACCATATAATATAATGGAAAAAAAGCCAAATTATTTTACAAGTTGTTCCCTAGGGTGAGTAAAAGGACAGGAAAACTGATAATGAGAAAATGAAAGATTAAATATATTGTGGGAAACACCACAGCGTAGAATATCTGCTTTCATGTTAAGTATTTAGTCAAACTGATAATATTTTTACAAATCTAAATAGGAAATAATATTTAAGAGCAAGATAAGAAATGCTGAGTCTAATTTCTTTCTTTTTTTTTTTTTTTTTTTGCAGTACACGGGCCTCTCCCTGTTGTGGCCTCTCCCGTTGCGGAGCACAGGCTCTGGACTGGACGCGCAGGCTCAGCGGCCATGGCTCACGGGCCCAGCCGCTCCACGGCATGTGGAATCTTCCCGGACCGGGGCACGAACCCGTGTCCCCTGCATCGGCAGGCGGACTCTCAACCTCTGCGCCACCAGGGAAGCCCACTGAGTCTAATTTAAACTTACTCATCTTATAAAACAAAGGGGTGGAGATGTCTACTAGAAAATCCCTTTATGCTCTAACACTTAGTGATTCCATAATTCCTTGAATTTCCTGGACATCATTTATAAACCTGGAATTGATGAAGCACTCAAAGAAGTTAGGACCAAGTTTAGAATCAAAATTAATATATAATATGTAATTACAGGAAAATTCCATGCTGTATAGTGTGATATTTAATTCACGCACAATAGGTGAAAGATGAGATTGATGGAAGCTATGATATTGGAAATACCCAAAAACAAACAAACAAAAAAATCTTTCTTTTGGTGGTTGAGACTCTGGGTGCATTTTCACATCAGTAAAAATACAGTAAAAGGCCAAATAAAAACCCTTTCTAACAAGAGAGAAAGGGTCTTACATGTCTTCTACACAGCTGTATCCAAAATACCTTTAACAGTGAGCAATAGAGACCCTTCATAAATATTTGCTGAATGATTGCTAATATAGCTCCTACATGTCAGGCATGAAGAGACACTGGAAAAAGAGTAAAAGATGAGTGATTCCCACCGTTTTTTTTGGAAATATGACTACCCCAGTCAAAAATATCAAAAGAAGGAGCATTTATTTTTAACAACCGCCTGCTGCTCTGTTTTACATTCTTCTGCCTTCTGGTACGGAATATTCCCCCAAATTTCCATTGTACCTTAGTCCCATATCTGTCCTACTGTTGCTCCATCAATATCCCGTGGTCCCAAAATACCTAAAAAAGCCTTTTGTCCCTCTTCCTATAAAATTTTCCTTTATTATTAATTTAATAAATGTAAAAATATAGGAAATTATGAAGAATAAAAGAACACCCATATTTTCATTATAACCAATAATTACTGGCATTTAACAATTTATCATATTTGCTTTTTCTAAGGAGAAAAGTAAAATGTTACAGATAAAGCTAAAATCCCCTCTGATTGCTAACTGCCCATTCCTCCCAGAGTCAATCACTATTGTGATATTGATACAATCCTTTAATTTTTTACACCCATATTTACTTACACATATGCCATATATATAGTTTATATATAATATATACTACATATAATATGTGATATGTAATAGATAATACATAATATGTAATATATGCAGGGTGGTTTGGGAAAAATATAAGTACTCTCATATTGCATATGTCCTTGGGAAATTGATTTTTACATTAAATAGAATTTTGGGACTTCCAAACCTATTGAATAATTTTTAACAAAAAAATAATACATCATGTTAACGTGCCATGCTTTGTTTATCTGCTTCATTAGAGATAGTCATTTAGGTTGTCTCCAATTTTACACCATTGCAAAGAATTCTGCAGGGACAGGCTTACACATGACTCCTTAGGCTCATATGAATGTCACTGTAAGAACACAGCTCTATCAAAAAGTGGAATTTTGGGGTCATAGGCTATGGTCATGTAATTTTATTAGACACTGACAAATTTATTAATTTTCACTCACAACAGTAATATATGAGTTCATCCACTTTCTACATTTTCACCACTACTGAATACTAGCCTTTTTTCACACAACAGATTTTAAAAGTGAAGATGATTAGTTATGGGTTGATAGGTGTTGAAACTGGGCAATAAGGTCATAGGGTTCATCTATACTCTCAATTTTCCATGTTGGAGAAAATGTAGAACTGAAATAGTAGATTAAAGGCATTTTCAAAGCATATTTTTGAGATATGCTAAACTGTAGCAAAATAGTAATACTAAGTGCTGATGAAAATATAAACTGCACACCAATTCTGGAAGCAAACTGGCAATATTACAAAGGCCTTAAAATATGCTAAACCACATGCCTAAAGTTACTAGTTGCACTTCTAAAAATATACTCTAAGTGAATAATTAAAGAAAAATGCAAATATGAAGATATTTATCCCAATATTATTTGTAACTGAATGATTAGGATAATGTGTATTTATTTGTTAGTTTATCTTTTAAATGAAACTACTAGTTTTGAACTTAGGGAAATATATATATTTATATTTAACTTAAAAATACTTATGAAACAATATAATAAAATAAAATAAAAAATCAAAATCTTTGAAGGTACTTGGTATCAATCAAACAAATGTATAATTTACTTAAGCTGCTAGAATGCTACCTGACATTCAGGCTTATCTATGGTGTACTGGAGATAACTGCATCACTTATAAAATAACCAATGAAAAATTTATAACACAATGAAATATTATTCAGCCCTAAAAAATAAGAAAATCTTGCTATTTGTGACAACATGGATGGACCTTGAGGCCACTCTGCTAAGTCAGACAAAGAAAAATACCACATTTATATGTGGAATCTAAACAAAACAAAACCCCCAAAACCCAAAACATCAAACTCTACGTACAGAGAAGACAGGGTGTTTGCCAGAGACAGGGGGATTGGGGGAGGGGGGTGTGTAATGGGTAAAGGCAAAGTACTAACTTCCAGTTATAAAATGTAGTGTACGATATGATGACTATTGTTAATAATATGTATTGTATATTTGCAGGTTACTAGGAGAGTAAATCTTTTCTCATCACAAGGGAAGAAATTATTTAACTATGTGTGGTGATGGATGTTAACTAGACTTATAGTGGTGATTCTGCAATATATACAAATATTGGATTGTTATGTTGCTACCTGAAATTAATATACTGTTATATGTCAATTATATCTCAGTAAGAAAAAAAATTTACAGCTAAATTTTTCTCAAATTGTCCCTGCCATTAGTCTTAACTTCTCCATTACTCATACTCCATATTTTGTTAAACTTTGTAAAATCCAAGTCTATTTATATTAGTTTCCTATACTTCCTCTGTACCCTTTGGGATAAAGTCTCAAACACTTACCATTACAAATAAAATCTTTTATGAATTGGTTTTCAATTTCTACCAGTCTCTATAAGAACACCTGGCTCTAGCCTGGAAACACTGAAGGTCCCTTTCTTGCCAAGTTACGCCATCGTCTTTGCCTCTGCTCACAGTTTAATCTAGAAAAACATTCCTTGTCTGGCTTACCATCCTCACCTGATCATGAGAATGTTTCCTTTTATGTTTTCATATACTCCTGTAAATACATCTAACACAGCAATTATAGTCAGCCCTCTGTTGATCTGGAACCCGAGGATACAGAGGGCCAACTGTACTACACCAAGGGACCTAAGCATCGTGGATTTTGGTATCCACAGGGGAGGGAGGGCTGGAACCAATCCCCTATGGATACCAAGGGAGGTATCAAGAATGGCATTACTACTATATTCCTTCACATTCTCAAATACACTAAATAACTCTAGAGGAAGGGATATTCTCAACCACGATTTCTGTTTCTATAGCCCCAGTACCCAGCATACTGCACTGTATTCTGTATGTATTTGATAAAAGGAAGCATGAAATGGAGAAGGGATGGCACAAGTTTCAAATGAAATTAGGACAAAATGAAGAAAAACTTTTAAAAAGATGCTCCTTGAGACACAGGTTGCACTTTTTAAGTTAATTTTTATATTCTTATGTAAATATAAAATTATACACTTTTCTCCTATAAATTAGCTTTAAGTTACCTCAGAAAAAAAATACAAAGCTATTCCAAGTAGAATGTTACAAAATTACAATTAAGTCCATGGGAAAATGCAATTCAATACCACATAAATTTGGCCTCAAAAATTCTTAGCTCTGAGATATACTAGATGTGTGAAAATAGGTAAGTTAATCTCAATAAGCATCAGTTTCTTCATCTTTAAAATGGGAATAATAAAACCCATCTGTCAGAATTACATTTAATATCATGACATACATAGAGAATTACCCATAAGTATTCAGGAGACTATAATTAGCTCCTTTTGCTTTGTAATTTAGACCCCTTTAAACACACACATATCCCAAGTCTTTTGCACCAACCATCCCAATACCAGAGTTAGGCACACTCAATGCATGTTTGCTGAATAAACCTACAGATGAAGAAGAAATGTAGAGATAATGAAAATGAAAGCTAACATTTCCTAAGCAATTATTATATGTATTAGACACTCTGAGAACAAACATGTAGGCACTATGAGGGAAAATAAGCCAGTAATATAGGACTACCTAAACTAGTCTCTCTAAAGTATTTGTTTTACAAGCAATTGTAGGCCAAGTCCCTTTAACAATCAATGCAACTCTACTTTGAACTGTAATTTCTTGTACAGAAATTAAAAGAGAATTGCTTGAAAGGGGGAGAAGAATTCTGGTACCTCCATAAACAAAATCAACAGAAGAAATATATAACTCTAACAAATAAGAAAAAAAATTATTTAG
Organism: Platanista minor; assembly: GCA_004363435.1. Classification (NCBI taxonomy): domain Eukaryota; kingdom Metazoa; phylum Chordata; class Mammalia; order Artiodactyla; family Platanistidae; genus Platanista; species Platanista minor. Next base: position 9,456 of record RJWK010026291.1, on the reverse strand, counting down.
AAAATTATAAAAATTTCTCACCTGCTGCATATGTTTACTGGTTCGCTTCTGAGGTTGATAAATGAGCCAGGTGTATAAGATAGGGTCAATAGTAACTGCTAGTCCTTGTACATTACAAAGAAGTACGGCACCTAAGAAACAAGATTTTTAAATTGTTACATTCCTCCTAAAAATAATAAGCTGGATGTCACTTTACACCAATTAGTAGGAGAGCCATAATAAAAAAGATGAACAACAGTAAGTGTTGCCAAGGATGTGGAGGAATTCAAACCTTCATACATTGCCGGTGGGAACATAAAATACTGCAAATAATTTGGAAAACAGTCTGGCACTTCCTCAGAAAGCACAATATACAGTTACAATATGACCCAATGATTCTATTCCTAGGTATATACCAAGAGAGATGTAGTCAAATATCCACGCAAAAACTTGTACCCAAATTTTCATAGCAGCATTATTCACAATAGCTGAAGAGTGTGAAAACATGAATGTCTGATGAATTGCTGAATGGATTAGCAAAATGTAGTAGAATCACACAATGGAAAACTATTTATCCATGAAAAGGAATGAAGTACTGATACATGCTATAACATGGATAAGCCCTGAAAACATGCTAAGTGAAACAAGCCAGTTACAGAAAACCACGTATTATACGATTCTGCTTACATGAAATGGCCAGAACAGGCAAAACCATGAAGAAAAAAGTAGATCAGTGGATGCTGGGGCCTGAGGGGAGGAAAGAATGGGAAATAACTGCTAGTAGATATATGCTTCTTTTGGGAGTGATGAAAATGTTCTGTAATTAGAAAATGGTGATTGTTGTACAACCTTGCAAATATACTAAAAACCACTAAGTTATGCACTTTAAAATAATGTACTTTATGGAATGTGAATTATATCTCATTAAATGTGCATTTGCCTTTATAAAATAATAATAAACTTTATTTTTTAGGCAAACAGCAATTTCTATATTAGCCATGAGAAGGGAATATTATCTCCCTTTTTTGTTTATATTACAGAACTAACTCATGATATGAAAGGAAGCATTATTATATAACCACTTAATAAATCACTGTAAATTACAGCTTTAAATGTTCAGAAGCAAAGAGAGAGAGCTGCCTAGATGAAATGCAGGCTAACATTCTGACATGAAACACAAAGACTGAAGTGTAACAAGATGCAATTCCATCCTACTAACTAAAACATTTTTGTCCCTCTCTAATAAAAAGTAGCTCACATAAACTTAACTAAAGCAGAATACCCCATTCTTAATTTATGTGGGGCAGGTCATGTATATCTGTAAATAAGATTTTCCATTTCTACATATGTTTTTTGATAAAAATAGTATTAGCTCCACTAGGATGTATAGAATATGAAGGAAGGGATATTAGTCAGTTTTGGTCTCAACTGTATCTCCAGCATCTGAAAAAGTACCTTCCACGTGGTAGGAACTGAAAAAAGAATCACAATAAATGGTAGGCAGATTCTCAGGTTAGTTGAAAAAAGCCCATTTGTTCTATAATATTGCAGATAATTAAAACAGCTAGTACAATTAGTATAATTAGTATTAATACCAAGTCCTATGAAAAGTGAACCACAAAGAGATTGAGACACAAGGATGGAGGAGAGGAAGCAAGCAAAAGAGAAATTTCCTCCTTTTTCAAAGCTTTACACAGAATTTTCAAACAAAACTTGCCATGTGTACTCCTGTTCTACTTTACATTGCTACTTCTCCCAGGAACCCCAAATCAGTATAGAATCCTAGGCAACATGCTGAGACAACATAAGCAATCCCTCCTTCCATGTAACAAAGCGTGTGCTAGTGAGCAATGATTTACTCAAATACACATATCAGAAAGGAATGATGGGGAGAAGCTAAATACAAGATGACTGCAAAACGGGGTGGGAGGGGGGGTCATAACTGAAGTCAATTGGAAAATACAATTTAATATATATTTTTTCCTGTAATAGAAGGCAGATTCCTCATAAGAACCTAAATTCTCCTATTTCTCAAATACCACTAGTATACAGAATAAAGGCATAACATGCTATATTATATTAAGGAAAATAAAATAAGACTTTTCCAAAATTATATCCAGTTTTCAAATAATTCTAACAGCTCTACTATGCCAGAGACTATCAACTCCACAAACTAACAAAAATATAGTATCTAGATATATGAGTATATATAGCAAGAGCTAATTTGAATACTGTTCTTGTTTTATAACAACTCATTCTATCAAAATATGTTACTAGGTGAGAAACAGAATTTGGCCTGAAATATGAAAGACTATTAATCAAATCCTTTTCATTTTAAAGAAATGTGAACACATTTAAATAGAGTTCAAAAATTCATTTAAATTCAAGAATATATAATTCAATCATAAAAATTAAAAGACTCTTCTAAAATCCATATACAGAAATAAAATTACATTTAGATTTAAATTAGCATGAACTGTTTGCTGTCACATGAGCCCACAATAATATATTTTATAATTAATATCACATAAATATTAAAGACACCAAAATAATACGTGGTCAACAATAAAGAATGTATTTCATCAAAAGAAGGAATTACCACAAGAAAAAAACTTTGGGATCCAGAAGACAAAGGATCCAACACGGGAAAAAACTGACCCAGGATGACAATAGTGAATTAGTGACAAGTACACGGAAAACTTAGAAACAACAATTATTAAATACAGGAAAAACAAATGTTATAAAGGAAAGGATAACTAACCATAGGATAAACATGACCATACCATGAATAATATCTACAGACAGAACTATGTAAATTCTGAAAAAATAGAATTCATTGATTAATCAAATGTATAATACAACAATATCATACATTTGATTACTGGGAGTATGGGTACATAAGAGGAATGTGTGATGAGAGCTGAAGAGGGTAAAAGTTAGCCAATTATCATTTTCCACAGTAAGACAGCAATGAATAATGTTGTAAAATGATCAATCAAGAAAGAGCAAGAGGGCTTCCCTGGTGGCGCAGTGGTTGAGAGTCCACCTGCCGATGCAGGGGACACAGGTTCGTGCCCCGGTCCGGGAAGATCCCACATGCTGCGGAGCGGCTGGGCCTGTGAGCCATGGCCACTGAGCCTGCGCATCCGTAGCCCGTGCTCCGCAATGGGAGAGGCCGCAACAGTGAGAGGCCCGCGTACCGCAAAAAAAAAAAAAAAAAAGAGCAAGAAAAGCCAAGTTATTTAAAAACATGGATGCAAACACCAAAATAATTACTAAAAAGACTTTTGAAAAGGGAACATTAAAAAACAGGTGCAGGTGACATGAGAGAGAATATAACTGGGAGTCTCAAAATGGGGACAACAGAAAAGAGAGGTAGATGAGCTTTAGATTTTCTTGTTGAGGAATATCCTTATAGCCACTAGCAAAATGCAGAATAAATTTTTCTCTTTGAAAAATGTCTCCAATTCATTGTAACATAACAGCCACAAATTAAGATCTGTGAATGAGTCCCATAACAAAAAAAAATCAGCAAGCACGGCAGAAGGCAAGTGAACAAGAGCCAGAAAAAAGAACAAACAAGTTTAGACTTTCAAGCACTGAAGATATCTGAATACAGAAAAACTGCTATGGGGACTTCGCTGGTGGCACAGTGGTTAAGACTCCATGCTCCCAAGGCACAGGGCCTGGGTTCGATCCTTGGTCCAGAAACCAGATCCCACACGCATGTCGCAACTAAGAGTTCGCACTCCACAACTAAAGAGCTGGCGAGCCGCAACTAAGGAGCCCACCTGCCGCACATAAGACCAAATGCAACCAAATAAATAAATAAATATTTTTTTTAAAAAACAGCTATGTAGAAAACGTTTAAAATACAAAAGTATGCAATCATGAAGGGGAACAATGAGAAAGTATCAGCAAAGAACACATTTTAAAGAAAAATGGAAATTACAGAAATGACAGATTAAGTTTTTAAAGTAAAAAACTCATTGGACAGGTTAAATAGCAGATAAGATATAGTTGAAGAGAAAATTAATAAAATAGAAGAAACACAATAAGATAATTTAGAATGTATCTGAGATAGAAAAATGAAAGAAAACAGTTAAAATGATTTTAAGAGATATGAGGACTGAGTAAGAAGAACAAACATACACCTAATTAGATTCCAGAGGGAGCTACTAAGGAATGAGAAAAGGTAATATTGTTAAAAAATAATGGCTGAGGGACTTCCCTGGTGGTCCAGTGGTAAAGTATCCATCCTCCAATGCAGGGGATGCAGGTTTGATACCTGGTCAGGGAACTAAGATCCCACATGCCGCGGGGCAACTAAGGCTATGCGTGACAACTACTGAACTTGCGTGCCTCAACAAGAGAGTCCACGCACCACAACTACAGAGCCCACACGCCATGGAGCCCACGCACCACAGCTACAGAGTGAAAAACCCACATGCCACAACTAGAGAGAAGCCCGCACACTACAACTAAGAACCTGCATGATGCAACTAAGACGAGATACAGCCCAAAAAAAAGAAACAAAGGAAAAAAATGGCTGAGAATTTTACAGAAGTGCCAAAAGATATTAAGCCTCACACCTAAGAATCCCAATGAATCCAAACTGGATAATTAAAAATAAACCTATATCAAACAAAGAAGAAACAAAACACTGAAGAGAAAAAGAAGATCAGAAAAGAACCCTAAATAAAAAGAAAGATCTCCTGAGGTATAGAAAAGCAAATGAATCAACAATCAACTTCTTAGCAAATAGTCAATGGTATTCATTACATGATTTTTCTTCAAAACTTACATATATTCTTTTGAATGCACCAAGTGTTACCATTAAAAGATGATAAAAGAAGAAAAAGAATAAATTGATTTTTAGAAGTAAATATATCAGGATAAGTTTCATTCTAATATTATACATCTCAAGTACAAGCCACATAGAAACTATTTTTTAAATTATGATGAAAATATGCAAGAAAAACTATATAAACAAAGCAGTTATAAATTTAAAAGAATACAAACTGCAAAAGACAAAAGTAAATTAAGGAATTACGGAATTCTCCATAAGAGACAAGTTACTTTAATAGCCTTTTCATATCTGCCAAAAACTAAGCATGTTCAGTAAATTTTTAAAAACTTTCTCAGTAAGTTACTAGCACACCTTTAAAACTGGGATGGTAGAGAAACGGAAAGGAAAACAAATGTAAACAGGTAAATATTTTCACATGGACAATTAATTCTGAAAGTCTTATTTTATTATAATGAGAAAGTTAAATACTTCACCAACAAATATTCATTTAAGTCACATAATTTCATTTTACCAAAAATGACTGAATGACTTATAGCCAGGCTTGAACTTTATGAATGTTAAACAGGTAATAAAAGAGAATAATCTATTAATTTAACAACTTAGCTAAAATTATAATTTAGAATAATGTTCTTCTAAATTTAAAGGGATACTCTTATATTATATTCAGTTCATGAGACACAGCCTTTAAAAATAACACACAAGTTTTGACATATAAGTGTGCAATTAGTGTGACAGGTGACTCAGAACAGATCCTCCATAAATCACTAAAATTTGGCAATATATTATTCTGTTTAATTTTAGCCTGGGAGACAACTAATGAGAAAAGTGTGCTTTACTCCTCTGTTCACTGCCAAAATGGCTCACTTATTATCCACATTCCATTCAGGCTTTACCAATTAGTTAAACCAAGGCACCACTGTCATTTTCAGTTACATCCTAAGCTGAAGAATGAGGACTGAAGTAAGGCTTAGAGACCAAAGTTGCAGAGCATTAAAATTAAACATACATCCTTCTTATCAGCTACAGAAACCTTGTCAACCAATGAGACTGTCCTGTAAAATATCAAGTTATTAATAGGAAAAAGTACCCTGCATTTATCTTAAACAAATGAATGAGACAAAAAAACACAGACATATTAATCTTCATCTAAGTTTAAGTGGCTAAAACTCACTATTTTTCTATTATGCAACTATAGTAAAATAACTTTTTAGATGCATAGTGCTCTTAAGTAATTGTTAGTCTTAGTTTTAAGAATAATTTCAAAACTTTTGGCTACATATTTAAATAAACAAAAAAGGAAGAATCAGTACTTCAAAAACAAGGGTGGGGAATAAAGGCAAGATAGAGTAATCAGACACTAAAAAAATGAAAGAGCAGGGATGAGCTGCCAACTACTGGCAACCTTATCCAAGGTAATTGTCAAATTTAGTATAAATGAATCATAAGATTTTTAGGTATGTGTGTATGGTAGCTCATGTTACTTAATTAATAATTATTTCCCCTTCTCTTAGGATATAGAAAATCACAAGAGAACTCTATCCCACTGTAACAATAAGAACAAGCCATGTAACCTATCAAAGCTTTTCAACATTCATCAGACAGATTTTTTATGAACAAAAATCGTAAAAGTGAAAGGCCCTTCATAGGGCAGAAGGAATGAACAGTGGCTTTTATTCTTGGCACAGCAGTAGGAGGAAAAGAAAGTGGATAAAAAACAACTGACCTTTTAACAAATGTTTAGAGTTAGTTAGGGGCAGACGTGACAGTTTAGAATCTCTGCAAACTGTAGACACAAGGGGAATCTACCCACCTGCCATCCCTTTTCAACAAGCCTCCACCAAATGTTCATAAGAAACAGGGGACAGGACTGGACAGATGAGAAAGATCCCACTGAGATGCAGGTACATGGAGCCTGATGAAGTCTGAGTGCAAAGAAGGAGAACCAAGAGAAATCTCACAGCCACTCTGAACATTTCAGTGAGCACCAAGCAGGGCAATCTGTGCTAGGAGAAGAAAAGAGGAACTAAGAGAGACAGATCCCTTCATAAGGACAGATGAAAACGACATGCTGAAGTCTGAGGGTAGGTCAGGAGAACTGAGTGAAAGTCACAAACCATACTAAAAGAAAAATTCTGATCCTGCTCTCAAAAATATCTGAAGTCTGGGGTGACTTAATATAAGTAAAGCAAGATCAGAACAAGCTCAACCACAGAATAGAAAGCAAAGACCAAACCCAACTCAACTACACCAAAAACATGACAAAATAAGAGGCATGCCCTCTTGCGGCATAAGCATTATTTACCATAGGTTCTATTCTTTTTACATACAATGTTTGGCATTCAATTAAAAAAAAAGATTATGAAATACACAGTAAAACAAAAAGAAATGACTCACTATCAAAAGAGAAAACAGGGGCTTCCCTGGTGGCGTACTGGTTGAGAGTCCGCCTGCCGACGCAGGGGATGCGGGTTCGTGCCCCAGTCCGGGAAGATCCCACATGCCGCAGAGCGGCTGGGCCCATGAGCCATGGCCGCTGAGCCTGTGCGTCCCGAGCCTGTGCTCCGCAACGGGAGAGGCCACAACAGGGAGAGGCCCGCATACCGCAAAAAAAAAAAAAAACAGAGAGAGAAAATGGTCAGTAGCACCAGTCCCAAAGGTGGCAGATACGAGAATTATCAAACAGGGACTTTAAAAGACCTCTAACAAATATGCTAAAGAATGTAGTGAAAAAGGTAGACAAGCATGAACTGAAGGGGAATTACAACAGAGAGACAGAAACTATTAAAAAGAGCCAAACAGAAATCCTAGAATTTGAAAAATACAGTATCAGAGGTAAAGGATTCTTTAAAAATTTCTTTCTAAAACTTATGAATGACATCAACTGACTGATTCAGCAAACCCCAAGAAAAATAAAGGAAAAGAAAACCAGATCTACACACATCGTGACCAAAATGCAGAAAACCAAAGATAGAAAAAGATGTTGAAATCATACAGAGCAAAAAAAGGCACAATAGACATAAGGGAACCATAAGGACAATTTCTCATCAGAAACAATGGTGGCCAGAAGACAGTGGAATGATACCTTTCCTTTAAAGTGCTAAAAGAAAAGACAGGCTAGATTTCTATATCCATTGACAATACCCTTTTAAAATGAAAACAAAACAAAAACAATTTGTCACCTGGGGTCTTTCCCTACTAAAAATTCTTAGAGAAGTGCTTTAGTCCAAAAGAAAATTATGCCAGATAGAAACTCAATTCTAGAAAAGGAATGAAGGGCACCAGAAAGAATAAAATATGTTGGTTAACAAAGCAGACCTCTTTAAAACATTCCATTTTAGTTACGTGTATATACACACACACATACACACAAACACGTACATCAATGTTACCGTCAAACACAATTTAGATTAAATAAAAAATATAAATTGAACACATTTGTGTATACATGTACTTTTTTACTTCCATCTATCCAAATTCTGCACATCCTTTCATTCAAATTAGCTTCCACCATTAACACTTCTTACCACCACTGCTCTTATCGTTCTCTGGCCAGCTGCAATACTGAGTATTACAGAGCTCATTTTAGCCACTGACTCAATTCCATTTTCTCAGTATATAAGAACGTCATAATTTAAGAATAAGGATGGCAGAAGAGGTTATGAGTGCTTTAGGAAATTGCAGAATGTGTGAAATACTGACATATTCAGAAAGACCCATCTGTGTTCCCTGGTCATGAATTCAAAGTGAGTGAACTCATCCTGGTTGCATGTTTTTCTCCAGTCCAGTTGAGGTCCACAGAAGGAAGACAAATTGGACTTCAAAAAGACTCTGCTTGTTATTTTATATTTCCTATTGGTGTTCTTCTTTTTCTCCCCAGATCAAACAGTTACTTAATCAGTTTTATCAGGTATTAAGTTAATAACTGGTTTCCTTCTCACTCTTATGTCTTATTTCTCAATTGGAACAGAATTCATAAATGAGGTTTAATGGTAACCTCAAACAATAAGTGTCAGTAATTAATACTTTGTGGTGTTTCAAACTTTTTACCTCTGACTTTATATTTATGGCATAAAACCCTAAAACCATAAAGGTACTTACAAACAGCTTTGAGAGGAAAAAGCTTAGAATTTCTAAAAGATAAGAGATACCAGAGACAAAAGTAAAGGCAAAAAGCAGACTAGAACAAAATATTAGGAAAAAACATAACAAAGACAATATTCATGACACAGGAAGACCTACAAATTAATGAGCAAAAAAGATATAAAACCAAACAGGACAAGGGCGGGGCAGGCGAGGGAAGCTGGGAAGAGGTAAGAGAGTAGCACTGACATATATACACTACCAAATGTAAAACAAATAGCTAATGGGAAGCTGCTGCATAGCACAGGGAGATCAGCTTGGTGCTTTGTAATGACCTAGAGGAGTGGGATAGGGAGGGTGGGACGCAGGCTCAAAAGGGAGGGAATATGGGGATATATGTATGCATATAGCTGATTCACTTTGTTGTACAGCAGAAACTAACACAACATTGTAAAGAATTATACTCCAATACAGATGTAAAAAAAACAACCAAACAGGAAAATGGGCAAAGAATATAAACAGACAACTCACAAAATAAATAAAACTGGCCTTCACTAATGCTCAACAATACTAACAGCTAAAGAAAT
>RJWK010026290.1:0-27137 GCA_004363435.1 Platanista minor | reverse complement strand
AAAAAAAAAAAACAAAAAAAACAGACACCATCAAGACAGTGAAAAGACAACCCATATAATGGGAGAAAATATTTGAAAATCCTGTATGTGATAGGGGACTTATATCTAGAATACATAAGGAGCTCATAACCCAACAATTAAAAAGGCAAATAATCCAATTAAAAACTAGGCAGAGGACTTGATTAGACATTTCTCCAAAGAAGAGACATAAGTGGCCAATACACACATGAAAAAATACACACCATCATTATTTATCAGGGAAATGCAAATCAAAGCCACAGTGAAATACTGCTTCAGGCCCACATGGGTCGCTAGAATCAAGAAGTCAGATAATAACAAGTGTTGGTGAGGATGTGGAGAAGTTTCAACCCTCATCCAGTGCTGGTGGGAATATCAGATGGTGCAGCTACCTTGGGAAACAGTCTGGCAGTTTCTAAAAAGTTACCCTAAGACTCAGCAATTCCACTCCTAAGGATATACCCAAGAGAAATGAAAACACATGCCCCTACAAAAATGTGTACATGAATGTTTATAGCAGCATTATTCATGATAACCAAAAGGTAGAAACAAGCCAAATGTCCATCAACGATGAATGGGGTGATCAAAATGTGCTATATACACACAGTAAAATATGACATGGCCATAAAAAGGAATGAAGCACTGATACACGCTACATCACAGGTGAACCGTGAACACATACTACATAAGCTAGTTACAAAGATCATATATTACAGAATATGATTCCATTTATATGAAATGTCCACAGTAGGCAAACCCGCAGATACGGAAAGTCAATGAGTTGCTGCTTAGTGCTGGGGGTAGGGAGTGGGGTTGGGGTGGGGGGAGCCAAAGGGCTCAGGGCTTCTCTCCGAGGTGATAAGCATGAGCTACAACGTGCTGTGGTGAGGGCTGCACTGAGCAGCTGACTGCACCGTACACCACTGAATTGTGCACCTCAAATGTGTGAATCATATCTCAAAGAACCTTTAAGAAAGTTACTGGGCATGACAGGAAATAAAGAGATGGAGCTGACAGCGAGCCAGTCCTCCGGGGGACCCACAGGTTGGAGTCTTGTTCAAGAAAGCAGCTGACAAGACAGAGACTTTCACCTGAGAACTGGAATTTACATTAAAAACAAGAAGAAAATGGAAATTACAGAACTGAAAATGCAATGGCTGGAGCTGAAAGCTCAGCAGCTGGGCTTGAGAGCAGATTGTACAGAATGATGAGGATGAACAGGCAGAAGCCCCCGGCGGGGTATCAGGATGGAGTCACGGTCGACAGAAAACCAACTGGAGAATCTTGGCTATGAGAGAATCGGGGATACTGACTTGGAATGTGAAGGATTGGTCACACGCCTAGGAAGTGCCTTGTCCTGGACCCTGGGGAAACCTCCAGGGGCGCTTCCATCCTAGCCGGGGACGGTGGGAACATTAGCTGGATCTGTGGTGGATGGGACTGCAAGTCACAGGTAAACAGACCCCAAAAGAGTATGTTTTTGTTATTTTGTGTACATTTCCTGCTAAAGGATGTCAAACTAAAAACTCTGAGCCTTGGGCTTCTCTGGTGGCGCAGTGGTTGAGAGTCCGCCTGCCGATGCAGGGGACGCGGGTTTGTGCCCCGGTCCGGGAGGATTCCCACATGCCGCGGAGCGGCTGGGCCCGTGAGCCATGGCCGCTGAGCCTGCGCGTCCGGAGCCTGTGCCCCACAGCGGGAGAGGCCACGACAGTGAGAGGCCCGCGTACCGAAAAAAAAAAACTCTTGAGCCTTATCCCTGGCCTTTGACAGCTTAGCACACCAGAAAATTATAATTGCTGTACAGACTCCTAACAAGTGGTCACACAGGCTCTGCCCGCATACTCACAGTGATGGGACCTCACTACCTATTAAGGCCGGCCACTCTTGACCTCTTGACCACATCAGTCGTGCCCTTCGCACGCTCTGGCATTGAGAAGGTGCAAAGGTACGGGAAGTGGGGGGTCATTCTACAGGAAGAGTGGGAAGTGTCACTGACCTTAGGGGCGAGACTGGGAACTTTCAAGGTTACGACGATGGAAAATTCTTCCGGGAAGAGGTCGCATCTGAAGAAAATCCTCGACGCAGGGAAGCTCAGGTCATGGGGGGCAGCGGCTGAGAGCTGAAGTCCTCGCGCACCTTGGACCTGTGTCACCCTGACCCCGACCGCAGTGCCATCAGGAGGGACCGCCTCTGCCAGGATGTCCAGGGGCCGCAGGTCTGTGTCAAGGAAATCACACGTGGGTTATGCCAGGGCGTTTATGGGGGCGCCCAGGTGTGGGTGTGCGGGCTCTGGTCTCAGTGTCCTATAGGGTCCTCGAAAGAGCCTTGTGAGCAGGGCGTCGCGATTATCCCATGTGGACTAAGGATGTCTCCTGCCACATCAGAAAACAAAGGATGTCTCGGCCATCAAGCCGTCACAGTACCGCCGTCCCCAGCATGCACCCTGAGGAGGCTCAGGGTGAGAAGACACGGGATGCTGGCCCCAGAGAGCTGAGGCGCACATCAAAGGAATGATTTCAGCAAGCCTGGACTCTTGCATCTTCCCATACACAGAAACGCACTGAGTTCCTTAACTTGAGATGTCTGGTTTTCTTTAATTAACAGCATTCTTTTGATGGTCTGACTACCTGGTTTTTTTTTTTTTTTTTTTACAAAACTCCTCTATATCCTGGCTCCGCCCTGACCTCGGAGCTGTCCCTCAGAGCCATCTGAGATGCTGTGTCCTGGTTAAGTCCTCAGTTTTGTCTGCTGAATAAATCATAACTCTCAACTTTTAGGTTGTGCAGTTTTTTTCAGTCGACACCCGTCTATCCAGTGAGCAAACGGAGGCACCAAGGGTTCACGACCCACCTGGGTCTACCGTGACCTCTCCTTCCCACCCTTCCACCCCGTCCCCCTGGGTTTTGCTGCCATTTTCAAGTCAACCACCAGGCGCTGTGCTGGGTGTGCTGGGGCACAGGAAGCCCCCACCCGGCCCTGGGGAGCCCGTGGTCCCTGGGAGACAGGCTCGCACACGGGAAGCCTCCAGGGTCTGAGACAAGGCAGGCACGGCATCCCCGAGCCCCCAGCAGAGCCGTCTGTGACACGGTCCCGGCGGTGCCGTTGGAGGGCAGGGCCCCCGACAGGACCTGGACGCCGCCCTGGCCTGGGCACTGCCCTCCCCACACGTTGTAGAAGGGCAGACAGTCTCCTGCTCTGCAGTTCAAGGTCATCAGGAAGAAAACTCACCTGAGCCCAGATGACAGGAAACGAGAGCGGGGAGCGCAGGGAGCACCTGTGACTAGAGGTGGGGTTCCAGACAGCCCACCCGGCCCTGCAGTGGAAGGGAAGTGCTGGCTTGGAGCAGAGCCCATGGCTGCCCCTTGGACCCTTCCAGACTCGGCCACCATGTGTCAGGCCGTGGCCTGGGACAAATGACAGGCACGTGTGAATGAAACGGCCGTTCCCTAGAGCCGTCTCCCTCGGGGTCTAGCGGTCCTGCTAAGGGGTCTGAGCCTGACACAGGGGTGCTGGCCCTGGAGCCAGCGGTCAGTGCACCACGGGGATCGGTCAGCAAATCAGCGCGGCTGTGGCCATGAGAGCAGAGGACGCCCCCTTGCGCTCCCCCTGCGCTCGGGCCCGGCCCCCACCCTCGCCAGGGCTGCCCCTTCCCCCGTCCAGGGACTCACAGCGGCCAGAGGGCAACCAGCGTGGCGCTGAGGGGAGAGTGCGGGGGGAGCAGGGGGCGTCACAAACGGGGGCAGATGAAGCGGAAGACAGGAGCTCATTTCCTCCATTAAGTCAAGGGAATCTAGGAAACAAGAGGTCTCTCCGAACCAGTTCAGAGGAACGATGCCGAGCTCAGAGAAGACAGGAGGGGCTTCCCCGGTGGCGCGGCGGTTGAGAGTCCGCCTGCCGAGGCGGGGGACGCGGGTTCGCGCCCCGGCCCGGGAGGATCCCACGTGCCGCGGAGCGGCTGGGCCCGTGAGCCGTGGCCGCTGAGCCTGCGCGTCCGGAGCCTGCGCTCCGCAACGGGAGAGGCCACGGCAGCAGCGAGAGGCCCGCGTACCGCAAAAAAAAAAAAAAAAAGAGAGGAGGAGAAAGCAGCTCCAAGTGAGAGCGTGAAACACGGAGGGAAAGGTCAGTGATTAGAGGGACCGCAGCAGCACTGGGAGGGCAAGGGTGAGAGAACAGAGGATTGTATCCAGGACACAGGGAGCTCTTACTAACACGGGAAAGAGGATGAGCTGTGCAAGCAAGGAACTGGGCTCCTAAAACCCGACCACACTCGCTGCCCCACCCCAGTGCTCAACGTGGTACAGACTTTGGGGCCATCAAGCTGGGGCACAGCCAGGGACGCTGACGTCCTCCTGGAGAGGGGCATCCTCATGTGCCCAGAGGCACCCACGGGGGTGTGGACATGCCCGAGGGTGCGGGGACCAAGGGCAGGCTGGACGGCGGTGGGCGGCCTGGCCACATGCAGAGCTGGACTCCGGCCTGAGGCTCATGCCAGCCGGGGGGGGACAGCGAGACCGAGGGACGCGGCGGCCTGAGCAGTGTCTGGGAGGACGGGCGTGCGAGGCCCTCTGGGGGACGTGGTGAGGGAGGGACGGCAGCTGCTCTGTGACTGGAGTGCAGGGCACTGTTGTCACTTACACCACTGAAAGCGAGAAGCAGCCTGGGAGGAAAGAGCGTTGTTCCTGGGAAAGCACGTGTGTGTAAAATAAGATGCTCGCAGCTCGGCGCTCTGATGTACTCCAACGTCAGGAGAGGCGGTCACCCCGAGGCCGCTGTGTGTGTCGGGGACGGGGTCCCAGAGAGACGCCAGGGAGGAGTCTGGCATCTCAGGGGTGGAGGGGTGTCCGTGTTCTGGGGGACGGACCCTGACCCCAGCCTCGGGCTGCCCAGGCCGGGGGTCAGATTCCACATCCTGTGTGGTTGTGCCTGGCTGGGGTCCCTGGGGAGCACGGGGCTCTAAGTAAACACTGTGCACCCTAAATTCACCCACAAACTGAGAGACACAGGGTACGTGGGCCCTGTCTGGCAGTGGCCCCACCAGCATCCGGCCCCTCCTTCGGGAAACATGGGCCCTCCAACCAGGCAGGCCGCTCAGCTTCCAGGACATGCCTCAGCCCGGCCAAGCCCCAGGCACTGGCAACTAGGGGGACCCGAACTCGGTTAATCTCAGTGCGAGTCTCTCCCTCCATTGTTTAACTGAAATAGCCTCTTCCTGGTCCCCCCACCCCAACTCCCCCCAGAACCCATGCAGGCCCAAGCAGCCTGTGGCCTGGCAGGTACTCATCCACACGGGCTCTCTCCACCTGTGCCTGGTCCACACACCCACACACCTGCCGAGGATCCTCCAGGTTAACAGAGACAGTGCGTCCGTGCCTTCCTGGGAAAGTCCCGCTGGATGCAGGAATGAGTGACTGAGTTCGCAAAGGTCAGTGCCACCTCAGGACATCCAGATGCCTAAGTGATAGAGTCCAGCAATTTAACCGATGGGACACGTACACTGGGCACCTGCTGGATTCATGCTGACGGGCTGGACAGACAGACAGACAGACAATGGCCGAGCCGTAGACGCCTGGCCACAGAAGCCTGACCTACAACCTCGGCAGCTGTTGCCCGGAACGGCCAGAATGTGGCCGGTGACCACCAGCTTCCCTAACTTTTGTCCCCACGTCCAGTTCAGGACCCCAAGGAGAAAACCAGATCTGCTCCCTAACCAGGCACATGGGGCGCAGCTGCTGGTCCACCCCCAGCTTCCCTCGCTGACAGCCTCCATCAGGCCACACCTGGGCCTTCCTTTTTCCACTCTGAGCTGCGCCTGCCTGAGCCCCTGCCAAACCCAGGTGACGCTGGTGGGCCCCTGCCAGAGCCAGCAGGATAAACAGCCGGGCTTGCCTTCATTTGCGTGGTCTTCGTCTGTTCCACAAAGCTTCTTGAAATGCCAGTTTCCAAAATAAATAGTCGTTGCCCCGTGGTGCTTATAAGTTAGCAGAGAGACTGTGGCGGCCACAGAGAGGTGAACTCAAAGCTGGCTACCAGTAGGGCCCTGATCTAGACCTCAGCATCATGAGATCTGGCCCACGACTGACTCGCTGCACCTCTCCGAGCCTCAGTTTCCTCATCTGTAAAAGGGGAGGGTGGCGACTGTCCATGTCAGGGGCTCAGCTGAGCTGGAGAAAGAGCTGAGCTGCCAGGTGTCGCAGGAGCCGATCACGGTGACAGGCAAAGCGGAAGGAGAGTGAAGACTTTAACCCTGTGCTGCAACAGCAAGTCGCACAAGAGCCCCCCCCCGCCCCCCCCCACAAGAAGGGCAGCAACGGGCGTGCCAGGGAGCCCAGGACAAAAGCCACCTGCAGTCTGATGAGCCCTCGGGCCAGGGAGGGAGCGGGAGGAAGGGCCACGAGTGGGAAAGCACTGGGGCGTGGGCCAGAGTGGGGAAAGTGTCTTCACAGGAGGCCTGAAAGGAGGCCGGGAGTGCAGATGTGTGTGTGAGTGTGGCCGTGGCCATGGCCGTGGCCGGTGAGGCCAGCTCCCCCAAGGACGGAAGTGCCCTGGCTGTGCCCCGAGTCTGGGGGTGGTGGGCAGCATCCTTGTGAGGCCCGTGGTTGGCCTGCGAGATCTCTCAAAGCAGTTCTGGCCAGAAGCCAGGCTCCTCGGGCCCCGGAAAAGTCCCCTGGGGAGGCCCCCCGTGCTGGGGCCGTGAAGACCAGGGTTATTTGGTGGAGGGGCAACTGCCTTATGCCGGAAGCACAGGTATGAGCCACAGGCCTGCAGCCAGGTGGACACCTGGCCAGCTTCAGACGGTCTCTGAGATGGGCCCCTCCACTGGGGGCGGGAGGGAGGGAAACGAGACGTGGCCAATAAGATCCTCTTTACTCTGTGGATTTCTCTGAGTTCGTTGGGTGCCCAGGGACCAGGAGCAATTCACTTCCAAGAATTTAGGTGAGGCTACTATTAGGTCTGCCCTGCGGGACAGTGGGACCGATGACACTGCCATAGTGACAGAACAGTCCAGTTTGGGCCCAAGAAGAGGCAGATGGACCAGTGATGGGGAGGTCCAAGAGCTCAGAGACCCACGCAAGCAGGGATGACACATGGTCCGGGCTCCACGCAGATCCGTGGAGGGTGGACCGATCCGTGGGTGGTGGTGGGAAAGCTGGGCTTCGGTGGGGGAGATAAGCCAGGCCCGATTTCTCCCTGAACAGGACACAGGTCACCAACTCCAGGTGGGGTGCAAAGTGAGACTTCCATGTCAGAGGGAGAAGTTGGGGGCTCTCTTTGTGACCTGGGTGGGGTTAAGGAAGATTTCTCAACACTAGACACAAACCATCAGAAGGAAGCTGGTCCACCTGCTCACATCAAAACAAGGATTTCCGCTTGATAAAGGACACCATGGGCCGTGCTGTTGTCACAGGACAGAGCAGGAAAGGGGTTTGCTGTTCTTAAAACCGACAAGGGGTGAACACACAGAAGGAACAAGGCACCCAAGACACCAGCAAGGAAAACATAAGAACAATCCTTACCCCCAAAGGCAGGCAACCTAAGAAAGAAACAACTCAAATATGATGAAAGCTAAGTCAATACGGTCAATGTAAATTAAACAGTGACAAGGTATCACTTTTCTCCTATTACCCGGGTTAAAAAAGGAAACAGGAAAGAATATAGAGATGGAGCACAGAAGCAACCTAAATGTCCATCGACAGGTGAATGGAAGAAAAAGCTGTGGTACAACAAAACATACACAGTGGACTACTACTCGGCCATAGAAAAAGAAGGAAACAATGCCGGCAACATGGATGGACCTAGAGATCATTATACTAAGTGAAGTAAGTCACACAGAGAAAGACAAACACCGTATGATGTCACTTATATGTGGCATCTAAAATATGACACAAATGAACTTATCTACAAAACAGAAACAGACTCAGACATAGAGAACAGACTTGTGGTTGCCAAGGGGGAGGGGGTGGGGGAGGGAGGGATCGGCAGTTTGGGGTCAGCAGATGCCAACTAGTATATATAGAATGGAAAAACACCAAGGTCCTACTGTAGAGCACAGGGAACTGTGTCCTGTATCTTGTGATAAACTGTAATGGAAAAGAATATGAAAAAGAATATATATGCGTATATGTATACACAACTGACTCACTTTGCTGTACAGCAGTCATTACCACATTGTAAATCAACTATACTCCAGTTAAAAGAAAGCGATGGAGCTCAGAGGGGCAAATGGCCCGTCCCTGTCGTGTGTTTAAATGAATCCGCTTTTCTTCACTTGTTTTAAAGGACATCAAGGAATGTGGGGTGAGGCGGGGCTGCTGGGCTTCGAACGGGACCTGGGCTCTCTAGGCTGCAGCGTGGGATGTCCCTGGGATGTCCAAAGCCTAGAAAGCCAAAGGCCACATAGTGACCAGGCCATGGAAGCTACAGGGGAGGCATCGAAAGAGCAGGACACCAGCAATGAGCAGTAGACATAACAGAGCCCCCTGGGCCGGCTCGGGCTGCACACATATCCACGCTTTCAAATCCACACACGTCCCCTCCCTCAATCATCCTCCAAAGTCTGGGTTAGCCCCCTGGGAATGCCTGACATTGTCCAGCGGACCAAGCAGAGCGTAGAGCGATGCCCGCTGCCTGTGCACCCAGCTCTCCCGGAACGCGCTGTTTCCCACGGCAGCCTCTGTGTTGACCTCTCGGAGGCTGGTCCCCACCCCCTTTCTTGGGGGGCTGTGGGAGGGGTTGGGAATATTGCCAGGCAGGCAGGAGCTGCTCCCTGAATGGGATTGCCTCACAGGGACTGGGAGCGGGGCTGCCCACCCCTCATGGTGCAGTCAGCCCTGCGCTGGGCCACTTTGTGGGTCAGTTTTTAACTTCCCCCCTGAATTTGCGAGAGCATCTGTCTCTGCCTGCAAGAGGGCAGCTGCCAAGTAGGTCTCCTGAGTAAGATCCACGCGGCTGGAAAACAGCTGACGTGAATTCACTTCACATAAACAGGCAACAGGGCGTCCGGGATGCCTTAGTCAGCTGACGCAGAGAAGTCCGCACGCGGAGCAGAACGAGCCCATCTCCCGGCCCGAGCTTGCCAGCTCCAAACCCGAACCTTCCTTAAATGTTCTCCATTGGGTCCAGCAACCACATGGCCTCACCAGGCACGTGGACATTCAGGAGGCGAAGGTAGCGCGTGCACCACGCCCGCGGCAGGGCTGGCACGGGGACGACAGGGTTTGGATGGGATGCTCATCTGCCCGCAGGGTCCCGCCCACAGAGGCATCTCCACTGATCTGAAGAGCCTCCTCCCCGTCTTCTCCTACCAGGAGCCGAGGTGGGCGAGGCGAGGGTGAAGGGGCAGCCCCGACTTCAGAGACCTTTGCAATAAAAACAATGCTCACTCCCGCTGGGCACGATCATTCTTTGATCCAGCCAGCTTTCTGTGTTCCCTTATCGCACGTCCTCCGGGCGAGTGAAAACGTGAACAGCGAAGAATCCGGTTGCGGTGGCCTCGGGCTGCAGAAAGCGGAAGTCCAAACACTCAGCACCCAGAGGCTCAGCTGCCCCCAAATCCTGTTGCGCGTGAGTCCCCCTGTTTCTACTACCCTTAAAACTGGTGTATGAATCCAGCAATTATGGAATCAGAGTGAAAGGGGCCGTGGAGATCAGCTCATTCAAAGCCTCAGATTATAGACCAGGATGGTCCGCATGGAAAGGATGTGTGGGTGCAGCTGAAGAACAGGAAGGTGTGTGGCCCTAAGTGCTTCCATGAGAAGAGAAAAAAGGTAGCAAAGCAACCATCGAGGCTTCCACTGGAGAAACCTGGACAAGAAGAGCAAGTGGGACCCCCAGTGCAGAGAAGGGAGCAGAAGGGCAGAAGTCAATGTGACCGAAGCAAAAGAAAAACTCATTGAAACCAAAGCTGGTTCTTCAAGAAGGTCAATAAAATTGAAAAACTTCTAGCCAGATTGACAGGGAAAAACAAGAAGAAACAATGTATCAGTGTCAAGAACAAAACAAGAGATATCTCTGGGCTTCCCTGGTGGCGCAGCGGTTGAGAGTCCGCCTGCCGACGCAGGAGATGCGGGTTCGTGCCCCGGTCCGGGAAGATCCCACGTGCCGCGGAGCGGCTGGGCCCGTGAGCCGTGGCCGCTGAGTCTGCGCGTCCGGAGCCTGTGCTCCGCAACGGGAGAGGCCACGGCGGTGAGAGGCCCGCGTACTGCAAAAAAAAAAAAAGAGATATCACTGAACATTTTTCAAAAATTAAAAGGAAGCGGAAATAGACTCAGGGGCATAGAGAACAGACTTGTGGTGGCCAAAGTGCGGTGGGCAGGGTAGGGATGGATTGGGAGTTTGGGATTAGCAGATGCAAATTGTTATGTACAGGATGTATAAACAACAAGGTCCTACTGTAGAGCACAGGGAACTATATTCAACATCCTGTGGTAAATCATAATGGGAAAGAATATGAAAAAGAATGTATGTATATGTGTATAACTGAATCACTTTGCTGAACAGCAGAAATTAACACAACATTGTAAATCAGCTATACTTCAATAAAATTAAGTTTGTAAAAAGAAATTAAAAGAATAATGAGGAGACTCTACAAACAACATTAGGCCTATATATTCAAAACCTTAGATGAAATGGACCAACTCCTTGATAGGCACAAACTGTAACCAAGCAGGACCCTGTGGGGCCTTCCCGGGACAGAGCGCCCCCATGTCCTCCACCTGCCTCTTGTTGGTAGAAAAACTTTAGCCTCCTAGGCCTTCCCTGAGTTCCAAAGAATAAATTTAATCAGAGAAGTGAGAAAATGCAGAAACAAAGGAAGACAGTCAAGCAAAGACAAAATAATAATAGTTTAGTCAAGAAACAAAGTCAAAGAACTTTAGTTCCTCCTCAAGGGCTATAGGTAACATCCTGAGTCATACCACTGAGTTGTTTCACAGATACTAAAACCCCACCAGGTGGAGGAAGTTAACTGCATGCTGACCACCAGCATGGAGACCCCAGACTGGTTGGAACCAGTAGGCTGATGATATTGATTCCTGATTACCTCACCACCAACCAACCACGAGATGATCCCATACCACAACTCTTTCCCTCACCCTGTCTTTAGAAACCTTTCCTGAAAGCCTTTGGGGAGTTCAGGTCTTTTGAGCATTAGCCACCTGAACTCCTTGCTTGGCACTTGCAGTAAACACTGCACTTTCCTTCACCACAAATCGGCATCAGTAGATTGGCTTTACTGTGCATGGGCGAGCGGACCCAAGTTTGGTTCAGTAACAAAACTGCCGAAACTCATTAAAGAAGAAACAAATAACTGGAATTTCCTATATCTATTAAGAAAGCTCCAGTTTCTTAGACATTCCTACCAAGTATTTGAAGAAGACAAAATGCCAACTCTACACCATCTCTTGTAGAAAATGGAAAAGGAGCTTGCCAACTCCTATGATGAAAACCGTGTTATCAAAGCCAAAGATGTTACAGTGAAAGAGAACTACAGACCAGTATCCTCATGAATACGGACATGAAAATCCTGAACAAGATATTAGCTAATCAAATCCAGCAACATGCCAGAAAGACAATACATCACAACCAAGTGGGGTTTATTCAGCAACTCAGGACTGCTTCAATATTCAAATATCAATCAATGTGGGTACACAGCACCTCTCTAAACTAGTTTCCCAATTTCCCGTGAATCTATAACTATGTCAAAATAAAAAGTTTTAAAAACTCGGTTAATGTAATTCACCATGTTAACAGACTTACAAAGAAAACAATATGATCATCTCAACAGAAGCATAAAAAGCATTTCATGAAACCCAACATCCATTCATGATAAAATGTCTCAGCAACAGAAGAGAACTTTTAGCCTGAGAAAGCTAATCTAGAAAAAACTACAGCTAACATGATCCTTCCTTAACTGTGAAAGACTGAAGGCGTTCCCCCTAAGTTGAGGCATGTGTTAGTTGACATACATGCACCTCCTTGCTCTCTCCACCAGAGGGCATGGGGGAAGTGACACCCAGCAGCAGTGGGCACACCTAGCTCCAGGCCTTGGCTTCTAAATGCCACCATCCACTACAAGGGACCTGGGCTCCTTGGAGAAGTGGTTGATTCCACGGATGCTGGAAGGGTCCAAGAGCCAAATGAAAGAGCTCCAGTGGTCAAAATGTCAAAGATGGGTCATTGTCCCAAAGCTGAAGCAATTCAAACAAGAAAATAATGATAATATTGTAGTAGAACTCAATAAAATTAACATTCTTTAGTCCATAACAGGACAAATAAACATATTGGGGGGGGGAGGGGAACAACTCTTCCTTAGAGAAGAATTTTAATTAATAATTGGAGATGGGCCATAGAAGTAGAAAATCCCATTAGCACACCCTAGTCATCATGCTGTAGGCATGGATCCCCAGAGGGGTGCTGAAACCACAGGGCAAATGTTTCAGCAGAAGGAGGATATCTGCAAAGTCTCAAAGAATCTCCCCCAGGTACTTATTAATTACAAAGGGAGAAATAGTCACACCTTCAGTGATTAGACATAACAACACCAAGTAACCCCTGCTTCACTGGTCACATTCCTTCTGTGGATTCTTCCCCTAAATGTAAGAGTCCAAGTCCAATCATAAGAAAATGTCAGACAAACCCAACTTGAGGGACAGCCCACAACACACCTGATCACTGCTCTTCCAAAGTGTCACAGTCACAAAGGGCAAGGAAACTGTGAGCAATTGTCCCAGACTAGAGCCAGCTGAGGAGATGTGAATGCACCGTGGGGTCCTGGAGCAGAGGGAGGACACTGCTGGGAAACTGGTGAATCCGAAAAGTCGGTCCTTAGTGAATGGTAATGTCCCAATGCTGGTTTCTAAGACTTGGTTCTGTGTGACGTTATCACTAGAGAAACCTGGGAGACGGGCATATGTGAATTCTCTGTACTCCTTTTATGATTATTCCATAAAATAAACTAAAAAGAAAAATCAGCCCACGAGCTCAAACCACGCCTGGACGGGCAGAAATTGTGGGTGTGCTCCAAACCTGTCAGGCCACCTGCTGCCTGCGCCCAGCCCTTCACTACTGTTCCTGAGAAAGAAGAAAGAACACCTGCTCAGCTTTTCCTTCCGTCCCAGACTCTGGCCACGTGTCAGCCTCAGAGCAGGGACAGCACTTATGAGGGGCTGCATTGTGTCGCAACAGGATGATGCGGCCTCAGCCCGCAGCACCTGTGCATCTGACTTTAT
The DNA here is from genome assembly GCA_004363435.1 of Platanista minor. NCBI lineage: Eukaryota > Metazoa > Chordata > Mammalia > Artiodactyla > Platanistidae > Platanista > Platanista minor. The sequence continues at coordinate 13,893 of RJWK010026290.1, read as the reverse complement.
TTGGAAATAGGGTCTTTGCAGATATAATCAAGATAAAATGGGGTCTTTGGGGTGGCCCCTAATCCAACCTGGTTGGTGTCCCTAGGAAAGGGGGAAATTTGGACGCAGACAGGCCCACACGGAAAAGGCCCCGTGACGCTGAGGGCAGAGAGGTGATGCTTCTACAAAAGCCAGGAAACCCCAAGACTTGCCAGAAAAGCCCCAGGAGCTAGGAGACAGCCTGGGGCAGACTCTCCCCAACAGCCTTGGAAGGAAACTGCCGTGCCAGCACCTTGACCTCACACGTCCGACGTCCAGACTATGAGATACATTTCTGTTGTGTGAGCCGACCCATCTGCTGCGCCGTTACTGCTGCCTTGGACGCCGATCCAGTGCTGCCTACAAAGCCTGACTCCTGTTATCTTTATTTAGACCCCAAATACACCTCCCCTCTAACTTTCCAACCACGGAGGCCTCGTTCAGCCAGCTGGGCGACCCCAGCAGCGCTCACCCTGACCAGGGGCCCGGACGCAGGGCCCACAGACCCTGGCCCCGACTCGCAACACCGCCTAAAATGACGAGGTGACTTACACTCTACCCTGGGGTTTCTTTCTAGGACAGAAACGAGTAAAGACGTCCCAAGCCAATTTCAAGAGTTTTGTGAGCTGAGCAACGACTCCTGGAACAACAGCTGCCGCTTTTTCTGTGAACTTGCTCTTAACAGCAACCAGGAAGGGAGGGTGTGGAGTCTCCCCAGGACAACACACACACCCAGGAGGGGGTGAAGCCGACAGCCGAGCACATCACACACACACTCACACCCTCCTCCGGCCCCGCCGCCCCCACCACGGCCGCATCCACGCCGCCCGTCTGCTCCAGCGCCCTGAGCTACGACAGCGGCTCTGCCCGCCTGGTCCCTGTGACTCCTGCACCGGCTCCTCCTGGCAGGTGGACGACTGCCCAGAGAGCTGCTGCGAGCCCCCCTGCCGCGCCCCCAGGGGCTGCGCCCCGGCCCCCTGCCTGACCCTCGTCTGCGTCCCAGTGAGCTGCATGTCCAGCCCCTGCTGCCAACCAGCCTGCACCAGCCCCTGCACGTCTTCATGCTGCCAGCAGTCTAGCTGCCAGCCCTCCTGCTGCACCTCCTCCCCCTGCCAGCAGGCCTGCTGTGGGCCCGTCTGCTGCAAGCCTGTGTGCTGCACACCTGTCTGCTGCGAGCCCATGTACTGTGACCCTCCTCCTCTGTGTCCCTGCTCTGCCGCCCCGCCTGCTGTGTCCCTGCCTCCTCCTGTCAGCCCAGCTGCTGCCGCCCGGCCTCCTGTGTGTCCCTGCTCTGCCGTCCCATGTGCCCCCGCCCTGCCTGCTGCGTACCACGTCGGGCACGTCCTGCTGCTGGCCAGGCACATACCCCCAGGGCGAGCCGGGCTCAGGTCCCACCTGTGACTTGGTCCTCCCAGCCTCCCCTCAGTCTGGTCCTGACCCATGTCACGTGGCTGCTCCACGCAGGACAGGGTCAGGTCATACCTGGAAGCTGATGGCCACATCCTGAATTGCTCCAGCATTCTATTTTCTAGTGTCTACTGGTCCAGTCTGAGCTGGATGATGTGGAAGAACTAAGAGTCCATACTCAACTCTGCGGCCCTCTGGGGGGGTTCTAGGAGTTCCTCACGGCAGTGGCCCCCTACAGTGCTCCTGTCCCTCACGAGGGTCAGCTCAGCCTCCATCTGGGGTGTCTGTCCCCTCAGCTGGGTGACCCTGAGCCTCCTCTGGATGCGCTTGAGCAAACCAACCATAAACTCCCCGGCCCAGAGCACAGCGCCGATGTCCGTGTGTCTTTATTGCTGTTCCTCGGCTCAACGACATCCAGCTTCCCCTCTGGACATAACTCCCTACCATCCTGCGGGACCGCTGTGGTTCCCTTGGTTCCAGAGGGTGGGCTGGGCCTTGCAGCCCGTGGCCACGCGGGGCCCTCCTGCACTGAGACTCACTGAATGGTTCTCTTCCTCGATCTGACTCTGCAGCTTTCTCCACAGACCTATTTACCACGGGGTCTGTGCACACAGGACATTGCTGAATCTTGGGTGGAACGGGGTTGGAGATGTTTCTCATGGCGGCCAGAGCCCTAGAAACTTAAACTGAGGTTTCTCGTGTGTCTCCAGGACCCACTGTGAGAGTTCCTACTTGGAGCATGTTGGCTGCCTGGGCCAGCCCCAGGGGCAACGGTCGTGTCTCAGGCTGGACTGGAACTCGGCTGGAGCGTTTCCCAGAACGGAAGGAGGCAGACTCAGTCTCAGAAGGAAGATCTTGAGTAGTCAAAGGGGGAAGCAAGGGGTCGGACTGGAAGGGAAACAGAGCTCTCAAACACGAGCAGCCTGACTTCGCTTTGGGCTATGATGGACCTGACTCATCCTCCCACCATATAAGACACCGAATGGGACAAAAGGTGTGAAATAACTGTTTTCAGACATCAGACAACTTACAGTGCAGACCTTGGGTCCCTGAGGGAAGGGAAACAAGGAGGTGAGGCTGTGACTGCCCCGGCTCACTGGCTAAGAGCTTCCAGGCTGCAGCACAGGGGGAGGTAGGGAGACACAAAGTGCTGGGTTTGTAGAGCTGAGGAGGTAGGCATCAGGGTTCGAGGTGGCTGAGGCAGCTGGGATTTGTGGGGCAAACGAAGAGGAGGAGGGAGATGTACAGAGAAAGTTCCACGGGGCCCCCTTGAGTCCGTGCTGAATACTAAGCCATTCACTTGGAGCTCAGAACCCCATGAGGCCGGCAAGAACAACCGTGGGGTTCTAAGGGGAGCAGTTAGCAGAGAGACACTGGAGCTCCAGACAACCAGAGGGAGAGACCTCGGTGAATACCAGAGCCACTCAGAACAGACCCCCGAGGAGGCCCTTCTCAATAACAGTGCTAAACCCACCCAAGAGTAAAGGCTTCCCTGCATCTATCCTATCAGAACTTAAAAACAGGCACAGAAGCATGGAAAACACCAGGCTGACCTGCGAGACAGAGCAAAGTCCAGCACTCTTCGAAGGAAGGAAATAAGTCCAATATTCAACAGTATTCCAGTATTATTTTGTTGAAGTCCAGCATTCAATAAAAAAAATGACTAGACACCTGAAGAAGAGGAAAATGTCACCCATAAGCAAGAGATAAAACAGCTTACAGAAACATACCCACAAACGACAGAGCTGATGGAATTAGCAGACAAGGCAGTTAAAACCACCACTATAAGTATGTTCAGGGTTTTAAAGGAACACATGAACATAATGAGGAGAGAAATAGAAGATACAAAAGAGAACTAAATGGAATTCCAAAAGCTGAAGAATATAACGTCAACAATAAAAAATTAAAAGAGAGCTTAAAAGTAGATTAGACACCGTAGAATAAAAGATCAGTGACCCTGAAGACATGGCCACAGAAATTATCCAAACCAAAGGACTATGAAAAAAATTTAAAAATACAAAATTTACAGAGCCTCAGTAACCTGGGGAATAATATTAAGTGGTCTAACATACATACATTTGGAGTACTTGGGGGAAAAAAAGGTGGGGTGGGGGGATGGGGAAGAGCAGAAAAATATTTTAAGAGATAATGGCCAAATATTTTCTGAATTTGATAAATTTAATAAGTATATAGAAAACTTGAAAAACACTGTAAACTAACCTGACTTAATTGACATTTATACTATACCATCGCAACAACAATGGAATTCACATTTTTTTCAAGAGCATATGGAACATTCACCAAAATAAGTCATATGCTAGGTCATAAAACAAATCTCAATATAGTTGATAGGACTGAAATCATACAGAGAATGTTATCTGACCACAACAGAATCAGAAATTATTAACAATATGTACACTACCAAACGTAAAATAGATAGCTAGTAGGAAGCAGCCGCGTAGCACAGGGAGATCAGCTTGGTGCTTTGTGATCACCTGGATGGGTGGGATAGGGAGGGTGGGAGGGAGGGAGACGCAAGAGGGAGGAGATATGGGAACATATGTATATGTATAATTGATTCACTTTGTTATAAAGCGGAAACTAACACCACTGTAAAGCAGTTATACTCCAATAAAGATGTAAAAAAAAAAAAAGAAAAAGAAATTATTAACAGAAAGATACCTGGAAAATTGTCCAATATTTGGAAATTAAACAACACACTTCTAAATAATCCATGAGTTGAAGAAGAAATCAGAATGGAAATTGGGAAATATTTTGAATAGAATAAAAATGAACTTTGTGGGATGCAGCTAACATAGTATATAGAGGGAAATGTATAGCTTTAATAACTTATATTAGAAAAGAAGGAAGGACCAAAATCAAAGTTTCTACCTTAAGAAGCTATAAAAAGAAACACAAGTTAAACACAAAAATAAGTAGATGGAAGGAAATAATCCAGAAGTATACAAATCCACCAAATAGAAAATGGACAAATGAGAGAAAATGAGTGAGACCAAATTTAGGATTTTGAAAAGATTAATAAAGACGGTAAATTTCTAACTTTACCAGTTGAGAAAAAAAGAGAAAAGAAATAAATTACCAACATCAGGAATGAAAAAAGGGTAATCAGCACAGGTTCTATAGATATTAAAATAACAATAAATGTACTTAATGCACTGTGGTGTCCTAAATGGGAGAGTAATCCAAAAGGGAGGGGATATATGTATATGTATGGCTGATTCATTTTGCTGTGCACTAGAAGCTAACACAACTTTGTAAAGCAACTAGACTCCAATCTGGCCTCCATGTATTAGAGTAATTGTAATTAGATCACCTGGGTTGCAGACAGGATCACTTTTTATCATTATAGCTGTAAATCCTGCTACAATTGGAAGAGAAAAAGATATGGAGCATACTCTCCGAATCCCTGAAGTTGGTGTCAGTAAGTTTCATGCAGAAATTTATTTTTGACCACGACTTACAGAGTTATGTCCTTGTGGATCAAGGCAGTCAAAATGGTACAACTGATAATGGAAAACAGATGTTTCAACCCAAAACTAAATGTGATCCTTAGGTACTCGAGCATGGAGATGAAGTGAAAATTGCAGAGACTGTGTTTTCCTTTCACATTCACCCTGGCAGTGATACCTGTGATGGCTGTGAACCAGGGAAGGTTAGAGCTCACCTTCGTCTTGATAAGAAAGATGAACCTTTTCTTGGTCTAACTCTAGGTAAGGAGGAAAAAGAGTTGGAAAGGAGAAAAGAGTTAAAGAAAACACGAGTAAAATATAGTTTGCAGAGTACAGACTACAAAGATGATAAAAAGGCTCTGAAGAATCCAAAATATACGGATAGAGCTGGGAAACATAGGGAGCAGATTGGAAGTGAAGGAAATTTCCAAAGAGAAGATGCTCCTGCATCTGTTCATTCTGAAATTACTGATAGCAATAAAGGTCAGAAGATGTTGGAAAAGATGGGTTGAACAAAAGAAGAGGGCCTAGGGAAGGACGGTGGAGAAATAAAAACTCCGATCCAGCTTCAACTTTGGCGAACACATGCAGGCTTAGGGACAGGCAAGCCATCTTCAATTGAAGATGTTCCCCTTCTCCAAAACAAGAGCTAAAAGAACTGGGAGAAAGCACGAGAGAGGTCTACTGAAAACTTCCCCGAAACTAAATCTCAAAAAGATGCACCAGGGACTGTGCCTTGGGTCAAAGGGACTCTAGAGTGAAGGTCAGTCATAGAACACAAAAGCTTTTTTATAGAACTTGGAAACTCTTGTTTAATTGCAGAGACTTTCTCTCTAAAAAGAGTGAGTGGCATGAGGGAACTGTCACAATTTACCCCCTCGTGATTCAGAAATGTGTAATAAAGTGTGATTTGCAGTTTTTAAAAAACATTTTTAAAAAACAGTAGTGACTGAATCAAATTATGCTGTTGAGTGGACTAAAGTTCACAGGGCACAGATGAGCTTATCAAACTTTGTTACTTTATTTTATCATTTGCAAGACCCATATAAGCAACTAGACATACAAGCAAAATTCATGTAACCCCTGACTTAAATGTACTTTGTCCTTGTCTCCTTATATTCATTATTGTAAGATGCATAACAAAAGACACATCAAAAGTTTATAAAAACAATTCTGACTCTATGCATCCTTGTTTATGTCCTTTTGACCTAGATAGAAAATGTTGAGAAAACATGGGCAGTGGTGTATACATTTTAGTGTGTTTGGAATAAGTAATATTATTGAAGAACTAATGAATAGGTGACATGTTGTAGAAAATCAGTCTTTCATTCCTTTTTTCTGCAAAGAATCTGTTGATTTGTACTATATATTAAGCATTTACATTTGGTTTGTTTCATAGCTGGAATATTTAGATATGAACAATTGAGTACAGTATTGAAATATTCAGTGTGCTGGCATTTGTAGTTTTGATAAATCCCATTGCTGGCAATGGAGTTGTGCCAGAAAAATCTGATTTCTACTGCAAAGGGATTACCTAGCCAAGGCCTCAAACCCAAAATATTTATTGCAAATGTCTTCAAAAGCAATAAAAAAACATTATAACATCAAAAAGAATGATTCACTGAACCAATAATTTAACCGTACTGGTCTGCTTTGAACTCATGACCAGCCAGAATGTTCCTCTGAAAACTGGCAGCAGAATAATGAAAGGATAACCTCAGATTTTTGGAGACCGCCGTGCAGCTTTCCGAGGGCAGGTGTCGCCGCTCTGCCCGTTGACACTGCTCTTTCCCTTTCTGTTCAACTTTCCTCTCAGCTCTTTGCTGGGAAATCAATGCTGGAACTGATCTTTTCTCACAGTGAATATAAACTATAGCTCCTTCATCTACCATAAAGAAATGTCTTCAAGATATAGAAATAGGGCTTCCCTGGTGGCGCAGTGGTTGAGAGTCCGCCTGCCGATGCAGGGGACAAGGGTTCGAGCCCCGGTCCGGGAAGATCCCACCTGCCTCAGAGCAACTAAGCCCGTGCGCCACAACTACTGAGCCTGCGCTCTAGAGCCCGTGAGCCACAACTACTGAGCCCGCATGCCACAACTACTGAAGCCCACGCACCTAGAGCCCGTGCTCCCAAAAAGAGAAGCCACCACCATGAGAAGCCCGCGACCACAACGAAGAGTAGCCCCCACTCGCCGCAACTAGAGAAAGCCCGCGTGCAGCAACGAAGACCCGATGCAGCCAAAAATAAATAAATAAAATAAATAAATTTATTAAAAAACAGATATAGAAGTAGGAAAGGAAAATTCTGGAAAAAAGTATACAATAGGGAAGATAATTCAGAAAGAAAGACTACCTGTTGGAATTTCTAGTCTTAATGGTACAGGGTACTTTGGAAGAAAGGGGGGTGTGGAAAGAAAAATAAATGTATTACTAAAGGTGAGCCATACGACCAAACGATTGTCAAGTTACCATAGGCCTAAGATGGGAAAAACGCAGGTCCTGTAATAACTCCAAATCTAGATTAAGGATTTTTCTGTATCCTTTTGGCCTTCATTTGTAAATTAGAATATTTAATGCTTTACCTTTAATTCAATTTTTGATAATTGAATTTATATCTAGTCTCTGATTATATGTTTTCTATTTGCCCCGAATGTTTTATGTTCCTTGTAAACGTTATTTCCTGACTACTTTGGATTAATCAAGCATTTTTATTATTCGTTTTCTCTCTTCTAGTCATTATCAGTTATACATGGTTTCTCCTGTCCTTTCAATGTCACCCCAGAGATTACAGTATGCTTTCCTCGGTTACTCAAGTATATGTTAGTGCTTCTAACCTCTTCCAAAGCGATGCTGAGACCTCAGAACACTTCAGCTCCATTCGTCACTCTCATCTTCCCTTGTCTTACTTCTGCTTATAGCTGAGACCCCATTAGATTGTAAAAGTAATATCTGTCATCATAATATTGTGAATATAAATGTAGGTCAACTTTCACTTCTATTTTCCTTCTTATTTTTCCCTTCAGACTCTCCTCATTTCTTCCTGCATTTCTGCCTTTCAGTCATTCTGCCTAAAGACTTCCCTTTAATGCTAATTTTAAATGGGTCTTCTCGTGTTGAATTTGCTCAGTTTTTGTCTGGCATCGTTTTGTTTCACCTTCACCTTTGATGGTATTCTTTCAGGTTTGCAGTTTCCTTGCTTTCATCATTTCTGCTGGGAAACCTACTATAAATCTTCTTTTGCTGCAACCATGAAGTTAATGTTTATTTTTCCTCTGCTTGTTTTCAACAATTAGTCTTTATCTTTCACTTTCACCAGTTTCATTATGATGCACTTAGGTGTGGCTTCATTAATATTTATTCTCTTAAGGTTTATATTATTTCTTGAACGTGTAGCTTGAGTCTTTGAAAAGTCTTTACCATGATCTCTTCAGATATCCCCCATTCTCTCTCTCCTTCCATTTGGGACTCCGATGAGAAAAAAAAGTGAAATTCCTTCACCACGTTTTCCCACATTTATTCAGTTATTTCCCCTCTTTTTTATGCTCCAGCTTCATCCTAGATGCGTCACAGCTTCCATCACTAATCCCCTCTCTGGTTGCCCATTCTACTATTAAATCCATCTATCAGGTCATAAATAGCATTACTACCTTTTTGAGTCTAGAATTTCCTCTTGTTTCTTTTTTACATATTCCAGTTTTAGATAAAACTGTCCATCCTTACATCTGTTTTCTTGAACACATTCATCACACAATTATTTTAAAAAACTGTGTCTGACAGCTCTAATGCTGTGTCACCTCTGGGTTTGTTTCTATTGTCTATTTTGCCTGTTGGTGCTCTTTCTTGGCATGACGGTCATCCTCAATTGAATATTTGACGTTGTGGAGTTCCTCCTCTTTGGAGGAGGTTCACCTCACCCTCTGGCAGATGACTTGAGTGGGCGGGGGACTGTTATTGACCTGAGGCTGAGAGGCAGTCTCTGTGAGCTTCCGTCTGTGTCTGGTTTTCCCCACTCCTAGGGTTTAGCTCTCCAGGGGTCCCAACTGAGAGCTGCTCCTTCTTGGCTAGTCTTAACTCTGGGTTTTGTCTCCTTGGTAAAGACTGCAAAAACTCTGCTTGGCTTTGGTGGCTTTCTGTTGGCTTCTTAGTATCTTTCCTGTATAGCGTGAAAGTTTGGCCAATGCCTGGAGGGGTGCAACCTCCAATTCTAGAGGTCTTCTTGGTGCCTCCCATTTGTCTGGGATCCTGCCCCCTTAAGTCCTTGCTGCCTCCATGTTTACAGACTCCCATGTAGTTTTCTCCAACCCACTGGGATCCCAGGAGCTCTGCTGGCTTCTCTGCATCTTAGATGCAGCCTTCTGCCAAGTTTTTCCTCCGTGCACCCAACAGTAAGATTCATCAGTTGCACTTCAGGAAAAGCCATCGAAGAATGCCAGCTCACCTCTCTGAAGTTCCCTCACCTCCAGAAACTTTGCCCCTCAATTCTTAGTTTCATCAGCAGCCTTCCAAAGCTTTAAACAGATGTTTATATTTTATCCAGCTTTCCAAGTTATTCTCATCAGGAGTATATCTGGCACAAGCTACCTGGTCATAGATGGAAGCAGACATCTCTCTTCCCCCCAACTTTCTCTCTCTATCTCATGCATTCCCAGTCTATATACTCAGTTCCTGTATCTCCAGAGGGGCCAGGAGCTGAACTCAAGAGGCCAGGTTCAAATGTACTTTATTTTTGTAACTCAAAATATAAAGACAGACAACTCAGTCCACAATTTGACTGAATTCCTAGAACCCTCTCTTGCCTTTCATAGATTCCTAGGTGGTGAGAGGCCTGGAATGAGGAAACACAGAACAGCCAGGAAGGGTGAGAATTTGAGCCCCCAGCCTTAGCAGAAGCATCGACGCCCACCCTCCCCCCACCCCCGAGAGTCCTCCCACTGGGAGAGGTGTCACTCCTCCAGGCCCAAGGCACACAAAGCTATGCTGGGCCTGGTGGTCACAAACATCACAGGGTACCAAGAGCTGGCCTTTCCTGGGCTGGCAGCTCAGGGCTCGGCCTGTTCATCTTTGCATTCCTGAGCCTGGTGCACAGACAGGCAGGTCACCAGGTGTGCACACTACAACCCCAGGCATTGGCCAGAGCAGGTGGAATTAGGATAGATGGATCTCTTGTGCAGCCAGTGCAGACCCCAGACGCACTGTTGCAGACATTGTCCCTTTCTATCAATATCTCAATGTTATGTTCTGGACTAAAGGTCACGTAAGATGTGTCAACAAACCCCAAAACATACTCAGGAGTTTTACAAGCTGAGCAACATCTCACAGAACTAAACAAAAACTGGCACTAATGAGAGGTCTCTGGATTCCAAACACCAACCAGGAAGGAAAGGCATCCTGAGCCTCTCTTGGGACAACAGAAGCCGGAAGGGTATAAAAGCCAACAGCCTGAGCACCTCACACCCACACTCACACACTCACACTCACACATTCACCCTCTCACCCTCCTCCAGCTCCCCTGCCCCCACCATGGCCGCGTCCACCCTGTTCGTCTGCTCCAGTGCCCTGAGCTATGGCAGTGGCTCTGCCTGCCTGGTCCCTGTGACTCCTGCACCGGCTCCTCCTGGCAGGTGAACGATTGCCCAGAGAGCTGCTGCAAGCACCCTGCTGCGCCCCCAGCGGCTGCGCCCCGGCCCCCTGCCTGACCCTCGTCTGCGCCCCAGCGAGCTGTGTGTCCAGCCCCTGCTGCCAACCAGCCTGCACCAGCTACTGCAAGGCCTCGTGCTGCCAGCAGTGTAGCTGCCAGCCCTCCTGCTGCACCTGCTCCCCCTGCCAGCAGGCCTGCTGTGGGCCCGTCTGCTGCAAGCCTGTGTGTTGCACACCTGTCTGTTGCAAACCTGTCTGTTGCACACCTGTGTGCTGCAAGCCCGTGTGCTGTGAGGACACCCCCTGCTCAGCCCCCTCGTGCTGCCAGCCCACCCCCTGCCCCTCCTCCTCCATGTCCCTGCTCTGCCGCCCATGTGTTCCTGCCCGGCCTGCTGTGTCTCTGCCTCGGCCCTGGAGCCCTGCTGCTGACCGGGCATGTCCCCCCAAGGCCAGCTGGTCTCCAGGGTCCCTCAGCAGAGGGGCTGAGCTCAGAGATACCAGCACTTAGCCTCCTCCAGGCGTTTATCCCCCAGAAAGGACACCCACAGGCCATCTCCTCTGTGTCACCAGGAATGACGAGGACTTCCTCATCTTCCAGGGTCTTCTCAGCAATTGCTGCCACAGCCATCCCAGAGCCTAAGCCCAGGCCTGAGTCATCACAGCAGGTCCAGGTCAGGTCTCTCTGGGCCCCGCCCCTCGTCCCAGCCCCACCCCTCTCGGCTCCCCTGGGAGGACCTGCCTGACTGGCCTGCTAAACTCGCCCCCTCGACTCCATATGCTTCTTCAGCCGTCTTCTCTCGCACCCGTCCCCCAGCGCCATGCCTTCTCAGAGCTGTGCAGTGGGCCGGGGCGCTGCCCAGCCGGCCTTCCTCCCTTCCCGCTTGCCACTCACAGAGGTCTGGTCAACCTTGTGGCGGTAAGGCTCTTCCCCACCCCACACCCCTTTACTCGTGCACAGGCAGCCCCACAACAAGTCTCTAGCAAATCTATCCCGTCCTGGCATCGGCTTCTTGGAGAACCCAAGCTGACGCGTGCGCCCTCCTTTTGGTGCAGAAAGAAAGGAGGGAGGGAGGGACAGAGGGAGAGAAAGGGAGGGGGCGAGGGAGGGAGGAAGGAAATGAGTGACTAAGCCACGGCCCAGCGCTAGAGCGACGCTCGCACGTGAAGAATGCTCACCAGCCTCCGGTTGCCTCTGAAGTACTTCCACCTGTTCTGAAGAGTCCTGGCAAAATTTTCACCTCGATTTGCACGTATCTCAATTTAAACACATTATGGCTTCATCTACTCATTACTGTGTGCCTTTTCTTGGATCCTGGGAAGAAAGACCCTGGTGCGCTAAAATACAAAACAAAGAGCTGTGCTAATAAACCAACAAAGGAAATGACAGGAAATCATAAACAAAATCAAAGAATCCAGAAAGAAGGCAGAAAAAGAAGGAAAGGGGAAGAAGAATGTGGGGCAAACAGAGAGCATAATCACACTAAACATAGGTTGTCCACCTACTCCAATTAAAAGACTGGTGTGTCGAGTTTTTTTAAAAAGACCCAACTTTATGCTGCCTATGAGAAATGCATTTTAAATATAAGATGAAAATAGGTTAAAAGTAAAAAGATGGAAAAAGACGTATCATGCTAACATTAATCAAAAGCAAGCTGCAGGGCTTCCCTGGTGGCGCAGTGGTTGAGAGTCCTCCTGCCGATGCGGGGGACACCGGTTCGTGCCCCGGTCCAGGAAGATCCCACGTGCTGCGGAGCAGCTGGGCCCGTGAGCCATGGCCACTGAGCCTGCGCGTCCGGAGGCTGTGCTCCACAACGGGAGAGGCCACAACAGTGAGAAGCCCGCGTACCGCAAAAAAAAAAGCAAGCTGCAGCAGTTATATCGATACCATAAAAAATAGATCCCAGATCAAAGAATGATCTGGAATGAAGAGAATCCTTTCATAAAGATGAAAGACCCAATTGATCCTAAATGTTTATGCACCTAATAGCAGACCTTCAAAATGTATGAAGCAAACACTGAATGACCTGCCATGAGAAACAGACAAATCCACTCTTATAGCCTGAGATTTCAACAATCCTCTCTCAATAACTTATAGAACAAGTAGACAGAAAATCAGGAAGGATATAGACTATTTGAACAATACTATTAACCAATTTGAACTATTTGACATTGAAGGAACACTCCACCCCCAAACAGAATAACCCTTCATTTTAAGTGAAGGCAAAACATGTACACATTTGTCAAGACAGACCATATGGGGGCTATATAAAGCAAGTCTCTATAAATTAGAAAAGATTTAAATCGTAAAACGGGTATTTTCTGACCACAGTGGAATTAGATTAGAAAACCAGTAACAGAAAGATCTTGGAAAATCCCCAACTACTTAGAAATGAAGTAGACTTCTAAATAACCCATAAATCAAGAAATGAAGAAAAGAGGAAATCAGAAAATATTTTGACCTCTGTGAAAGTGAAAATACAACATTTCAAAATTTGTGGGATGTTGCTATAGCAATACTGAGGGGGACATTTGTAGCACTGAATGTCCTTGTTAGAGAAGAAAGTTCTCAAATAAATGACCTCAGCTTCCACCTTAAGAAACTAAGAGGTAAATTAAACTCAAAAAAGAAAGACAATAACAAAGATCAGAGTGGAAAATCAATGGAATGGAAAACGGAAAAATAAAAATGAAAATCAAATAAACCTAAAGCTGTTTCCTTGAGAAGATCTATAAAATTGATAAATCTTTAGCCATACTGACCAGCCAGTCAGAGAGAAAATACTAATCACCAATATGAAGAATCAGAGATGTGACATCACTAGAGATCCTACAGACACTGAAAGTATAATAAGGAAACATTATGAATCACTTTATGCCCATAAATTTAACAACTTAAGTGAAATGGATGAATTCCTTGGAGGACACGAACTACCAAAACTCACTCAAGGAGAAATATATAGGACTTCCCTCGTGGCACAGTGGTTAAGAATCCGCCTGCCAATGCAGGGGACATGGGTTCAAGCCCTGGTCTGGGAAGATCCCACATGCCGTGGAGCAACTAAGCCCGTGCACCACAACTACTGAGCCTGCACTCTAGAGCCCGCGAGCCACAACTACTGAAGCCCGCACGCCTAGAGCCCATGCTCTGCAACAAGAGAAGCCACCACAGGGCTTCCCTGGTGGCGCAGTGGTTGAGAGTCCGCCTGCCGATGCAGGGGACACAGGTTCGCGCCCCGATCCGGGAAGATCCCACATGCCGCGGAGCGGCTGGGCCCGTGAGCCATGGCCACTGAGCCTGCGCGTCCGGAGCCTGTGCTCCACAACGGGAGAGGCCACAACAGTGAGAGGCCCGCATACCGCAA
>RJWK010026289.1:10923-27239 GCA_004363435.1 Platanista minor | reverse complement strand
ACCAGAAAAAAACTGCCAAAAACAGAAATACATGGAGGCTAAACAATACACTACTAAACAGCCAATGGATCACTGAAGAAATCAAAGAGGAAATAAAAACATACCTAGAGACACATGAAAATGAAAATTCAATAATTCAAACCCTATGGAACACATGAAAAACAGTGCTAGGATGGAAGTTTATAAAAATACAATGTTACGTCAGGAAACAAAAGCAATCTCAAATAACTTAACTTTACACATTAAACAACTAGAGAAAGAAGAACAAACACAACTCAAAGTTTGTAGGAGGAAATAAATCATAAATATCAGAGCAGAAATAAAAGAAATAGAGGTAAAAATTAATAATAATAATAATAGAAAATATTAATGAAACTAAAAGCTGGTTATTTGAAAAGACATAAACCTTTAGCCAGATTCATCAAGAAAAAAAAGGGAGAGGAATCAAATCAGTAAAATTAAAAATGAAGAAAGAGAAGTTACAATGGACACCACAGAAATACAAAGGACCATAAGAGACTACTAAAAGCAACTACATGCCAACAAATTGGACAAAGTAGAAGAAGTGGACAAATTCTTAGAAAAGTACAATCTCCCAAGACTGAACCAGGAAGAAATAGAAAATATGAACAGACCAATTACAAGTACTGAAATTAAACCTGTAATTGAAAAACTTCCAACAAACAAAATTCAGGAGGGCTTCACAGTTGAATTCTATCACACATTTAGAGAATAGGTAACACCTATCCTTCTGAAACTATTCCAGAAATTTGCAGAGAAAGGAACACTTCCAAACGAATTCTATGAGGCCATCATCACACTTATATCAAAATCAGACAGTGATACCATAGAAAAAGAAATTTTCAGGTCAATATCACTGGTGAATATAGACACAAAAATTCTCAGCAAACAATAGCAAACCAAATCCCACAATACATTAAAAGGATCATAGACCATGATCAAGGGTAATTTATCCCAGGGATGAATGGATTTTTCAATATCTGCAAATTAATCAGTGTGATACACCACATTAACAAATTGTAGAATAAAAACCATATAAACATCTCAGTAGATGCAGAAAAAGCTTTTGTTTAAATGCAACATTCAAATTCAATTTATGACAAAAAGCTCTCCAGAAAGTGGACATAGTAGGAACCTATCTCAAATAATAAAGGTCATAGATGATAAATCCACAGCTAATATCATACTGAAGGATGAAAAGCTGAAAGCCTTTCCTCTAAGATCAGGAAAATGGATGTCCAATCCAACCACTTTTATTCAACATAGTTTTGGAAGTTATAGCCATTGTAATCAGAGAATGAAAAGAAATAAAACGAATCCAAATTGGAAAAGAAATAAAACTGTCACTGTATGCAAATGACATGGCACTCTACATAGAAATTCTAAAGATGTTACAGAAAACCACTAGAGCTCATCAGTGAATTCGGTAAAGTCCCATAATACAAAATTAATACAAAGAAATCGGTTTCATTCCTATACACTAAAAACAAAAGGTCAGAAAGAGAAATTAAGGAAATAATCCCATTTAACATTGCATCAAAAAGAATAAAATACCTAGGAATAAACCTACTTTAGGAGGCAAAGACATGTACTCTGAAAACTATGTCGCAGATGAAAGAAATCAAAGATAACTCAAACACATGGAAAGATATACCATGTTCTTGGACTGGAAAAATCGATACTGTCAAAATGACTATACTACCCAAGGCAATCTACTGATTCAATGCAATCTCTATCCAATGACCAATAGCATTTTTCACGAACTTAGGACAAAAAATTTTACAATTTGTATGGAAACACAAAAGACCCCAAATAGCCAAAGCAATCTTGAGGACTAAAACAGAGCTGTAGGAATCAGGCTGCCAGACTTCAGACTATACTATGAAGCTACAATAATCAAAGCAGTATTGTACTGGCACAAAAACAAAAATATAGATCAATGGAACAGGATAAAAAGCCCAGAAATAAACCTAGATACCTATGCTCAATTAGTCTATAACAAAGGAAGCAAGAATAAACAATGGAGAAAAGACAGTCCCTTCAATAAGTGATACTGGGAAAACTGGACAGCCACATGTAAAAGAATGAAATTAGAACATTCTCTAGCACCATACACAAAAATCGATTAAAGACCTAAATGTAAGACTGTATAATATAAAACTCCTAGAAGAAAACATAGATAGAAAACTCTTTGACATTAATTGCAGCAATATTTTTTTGGATCCTTCTTCTAGAATAATGGCAATAAAAGCAAAAACAAGCAAATGTGACCTAATTAAACTTAAAATCTTTTGAACAGCAAAGGAAACCATAAACAAAACCAAAAGACAACCTACAGAATGGGAGAAAATACTTGCAAATGAGGTGGCTGACCAGCAATGAATCTATAAGTTATACAGACAGCTCATTCAGCTGAATCAAAAAAAAAAATCTAACCAAAAAATGGGCAGAATATCTAAATAGACATTTCTTCAAAGAAGACATACAGATGGCCAAATGGCACAGGAAAAGATGCCCAACATCACTGATTATTAGAGCAATGCAAATCAACACTACAATGAGGTCTCACATCACACCTGTCAGAATGGCCATCTTCAAAAAGTCTACAAGTAATAAATGCTAGAGAGAGTGTGGAGAAAAAGGAACCCTACTACACCATTTGTGGGAATGTAAATTGATATAGCCACTATGGAAAATGGTGTGGAGGTTCATAAAGAACTAAAAATAGAGCTACCATATGATTCTGTACATATATCCAGAGAAAGCCATAATTCAGAAAGATACATGCACTCTAATATTCATAGCAGCTGTATTTACATTAGCCAAGACATGGAAGCAACCTAAATGTCCATTGACAGATTTATGGATAAAGAAGTTGTGGTATATTTCTACAATGGAATATTATTCAGCCATAAAAAATAATGAAATAATGCCATTTGTGGCAACATGGTTGGACCTAGAGATTATCATGCTAAGTGAAGTGAGCAAGACAGAGAAATATCTTATGATATTATCATAACAAATATCATATGATATTTCTTATATGTGGAATCTAAAAAATATATAAATGAACCTATATACAAAATAAAAACAGACCCACAGACATAAAAAACAACTTGTCAATACCAAAACGGAAAGGCGCTAGAGATAAATGAGAGCTTGAGATTACCATATACACACTGCTGTATATAAAATAGAAAACAAACAAAGACCTACTGTATAGCACAGGGAACTATAAACAATATTTTATAGTAATCTATAAGAGAAAAGAATCCAGAAAAAATATATATGTATATATAACTGAATCACTTTGCTGTACACCTGAAACTAACACAAACACTAGCTTGAAAAGATATACCACATCATTATATTCATTTCAGCATTTATAATCGCCAAGATATGAAAACAATCTAACTTCCAATCAACAGATAAATGTAGAGAGAAGATCGCATACTACTCAGCCATAAAAAAAGAAAAAGTATAAACTTGCCATTTATGACAGTGTGGATGAACCTTGAGGGTATTATGCTAGGTGAGATAAGTAAGGAGGAGAAAGACAAATATTGTATGATTTCACTCACATGTGGAACATTAAAATAAATAAATAAATAAATGAACAAGCCAAACAAAAACAAACACATAGATACAGAGAACAGAGTAGTGATCATCAGAGGAGAAGATGGGTGGGGTGAGAGTGAAATGGGTAAAGGGCGTCAACAGTATGATGACAAATGGAGACAAATTTTGGTGGTGAGCACTCCGTTCCATTGCATATACAGAGTTGAAGTATAATATTGTACACATAAAACTTATACAATGTTATAAACATTAAAATTAATTTAACAAACTTATTTCAGGTGGTTGTGCAAAACTAATGACTCTTCTTTAACAATTATCAGCCAGTATTACAGTTCAAAATGTAAATTGAAAACAAAAACTGATCCTTTTTCACAATTTTACTTTATTTTCATGAGCAGCTAGTAGTTAGATGTAAAAGTTAAATAAGTATAAGTATTAGAAAAGAGTTATTTCAGAATAACCTATTTCGTATAAGAAAAATGAAAGACCATCAATAAAGAGTAGCAAATAGATCAACAAAACTCAAAAATTCTCTTACATTGCAATAGTAACCAATTTCAAAATGTAAACACAACAGTAACAGCAACATAATCCCTTCCACTTCACCAGAACACAAGAATAGATGTGAAATCGAATTAAATGCACAGGATATATAGAAATAAATTATAAAATTTTATTGAAAAATTCTATATTTAGCAAATTACCCTAAAAACAAGATTAGTGACACTTTAAATTTTGTCAAAAAGACAGTTAATTTATGGAAAATTAAAACATATAGCAAACAAATTTTAGCCATATATAAAGAGTAATGATGTTAGAAATATGATGAGATGTTTAAACATATTATGAAATTATGGTAATTAGCAGATTTTTAACAGATATAGATATCATCAGATCTGAATGCAAAGTCTGGAAATAGACCCAGTATATATGGTGATTTGATAATAAAGGAAAGATTGCAACTTAAATGAGGAGAAATAAGATATGCCAAATGTTGGTCCTGAGAAAAGTGGATAATCATGTTTTCACAAAAATAAATTTTAGACAGTAAATTAAAATGTAAAATTCTAAAACACAATTAGGATAAAATGTTCATCAATTATTCAACAACTTGAGCTGAGAGTTGGTTTAAACATGGCAAAAAAAAGATCATCTTAAATGGAAAACAATAGTTAGAATTTAGATTAATCATATAAAAAATGTATATAGTAAAATACAAATTAAAAATTGGAGAATATTGTCAGGAAAATATTAAATGCCGAAGGAATTCTGGTTTCCAGTCAGCATGTAAGGAGTTTGGAAGTTGGCACTCCAATCTAAGAAGTAAAATCTGTGCAAACTAAAATAATCTACAGCACTCCTTATATGTATCACAGAAGTGAAGACACAGGGCAAATTGCTGCCCCCAAAAGAATCACAGCTTAGCAGCAGGTATTCAGGAGCAGAAACATCCATTGGAATCAGTGGTGGGAAGGAAATTCTAAATTACAATTGATAAATTACTGGAGGCTCAGCGTGGACAAGTCTGAGAGTTAAAAATTCCAGGAAGACTCAAGCATAGGGGAGTCCCCACACTTTTGTGAGTTTTATATCTAAGGGTTTGAACAGGTCTTCACAGTGAATATTAGGGAAAAATCCACTTGTGCTTCCAACAGTGGGAGGGAAAATAGCCATTCTGAAAAACCTAGAGCATTATGTTCTTAAAGATCTACTCTCAAGAGAAACTATTTTACCAGACTAAAATTTGGAGGATTTTCTTCAGAGCCTAACTGACCTGTGGGAAACTTCAGCCCCATCTAGCCATTCTGCCCCTATTAAAGGATGATGATGGTTACTGAGAGACACATAATATTTATAGTCCAGAACCACAATCTTACTAGAAGACTAAGACCTAATCATAGGACTATGGAACATTTTATCCCCCCTCAAAACCATAACATTATTTAAGCCATTTTTCAGCAATTTATTTTATACAGTACCTCAGGTCCATATATCAAGAAAAAATTACAAGGCTACCAAAGGACAAAAAAAAAAAAAAAAAAAAAAGTGTGAAGAGACAGAACAGATATCAAAACCAGGATCAGATATGGCAGTTGTGTTGGAATTATTAGACCAAAAATGTATAACGATTATGACTTATATGCTGAGACCTAATGGATAAGTAACACAGCATGTAAGAACAGAAGGCAATGTAAGTAAAGAGATGGACATTCTAAGAAAGAATAAAAAAGAAATGCTAGACATCAAAAACTGTATAACATAAATGAAGAATGTCTTTGATGGGCTCACCAGTAGACTGGATGTAGCTGAGGAAATAATTGCCAAGCTTGAGGATATCTCAACTGAAACTTCCAATATGGAAAGGAAAAAACAAAACAAAACAAAACAAAAAAACAACAACAAAAAAACCCAGAAAATAGTAGAATATCCAAGAACTGTGGGAAAAATACAAAAGTATAACATACATATGGGAATACCAAAAGGAGAAGAAAGAGAGAATAAAACAGATGAAATATTTGAAACAATAATTACTGAGAATTTTCCCAAATTTCTGTTAGACACCAAACCACAGATTTGGGAATCTCAGAGAACACCAAGTAGGAAAATGCCAAAAGTATACCTAGACATATCATTTTCAAATGACAGAAAATCAAAGATAAAGAAAAAAAAAACTTGAAAGCTGGGACAGGGGGCAAGAAATTTTACCTAGAGGAGCAAATATAAGAAATTCTTCTAACTTCTCTTCAGAAAATATATAAACAGAAAATGAGTGAAGTGAAAATTTAATGTGTCCAGAGAAAAAAACCTAACGACCTAGAATTCTGTATCCTGAAAAGTAATCTTTCAAAAGTGTAGGAGAAATAAAGACTTACTCAGGTAATAAAAAATTGATGGGATTTGTTGCCAGTAGTCCTGACTTGTAAGAAAGGTAAATATATTCTCTAGAAAGAATGAGAATAATATAGGTTAGAAACTTGGATCTATATAAAGAACGGGAGAGTATCAGAAAAAGAATAAGTAAAAGCAAAATGAAAACTTTTTATTCTTAATTGATCTAACAGATAACATTTTGTTTGAAATAAGGCCAAAAATGGATTAGATTATGGATCCTTATGTATGTTTATATACAAGTAAGAAGAATAGCAGCAATGATATACGGGATAGGAGGATGAATTAGAATTATTTTATTGTAACAAAGTGATGTAGAGTTATTTGTAAGTGGACTTTAATCAGTTGTAAATTCGTATTGTAAATTAGGTCAGCTGCTGAAATTGTAAGAATAAAAGTATAGGGACTTTCCTGGTGGCGCAGTGGTTAAGAATCTGCCTGCCAATGCAGAGGACACGGGTTCAGGCCCTGGTTCAGGAGGATTCCACATGTCACGGAGCAGCTTAGCCCATGCACCACAGCTACTGAGCCTGTGCTCTAGAGCCTGCGAGCCACAACTACTGAGCCCATGTGCCACAACTACTGAAGCCTGTGGTCTGAACAAGAGAAGCCACCGCAATGAGAAGCCCATGCACTGCAACCAAGAGTAGCCACCACTCATCACAACTAAAGAAAGCCCTCACACAGCAATGAAGACCCAACGCAGCCAAAAATAAATATATAAATAAATAATTTTTTATTAAAAAGCAAAAAAAAATATAACTGATGTGCTAGTAGAGACCTCCAGAGAAACAACACTAATAGAAGATATATATATATATATATTTCTTGTAAGAACTGACTCATACAGTTATTGAAGCTGATTAAATTCCATGATTTGTCATCTGCAAGCTTGAGAATAAGGAGGGCTGATGGTATAATACAGTCCTAGTCTGAAGGCCCAAGAACAAGGGGAGTTGATGGTATAATTCTCAGTCTGAGAACAAAAGCCAGAATCGGCCATTGCTCTAAGTCCTAGAATCTGAAAGCCCAATAACCAAGAGCTCCAATGTCTGGAGGCAGGAGAAGATGAATGTTTCAGCTCAAAGAGAGAGAAATTTACCTTTCCTCCACATTTTTTTGTTCTACTCTGATGCTCAGAGGATTGAATAATGCTCACCCATATTGATGAGGGAAGATGTTCTTTACTCACTCTACAAATGCTAATCTCTTCTGGAAACACTCTTACAAACACACACAGAAAAAATGTTTTACCTGATATCTGGGTTTCATTTAACCCATTCATTGAACCAAAATCAACAATCACAACTGATATGCTAAAAAAGGAAGCTAAATAGAATAACAAAAATTCTCAGTTAAAACAAAAAAGGCAGAAAAAGAGTAGACGACAAAAATAAAAATAAAAACAAAGAACAAGTCAACAGATAGAAAAGAGTAACAAATAATAAGGTAGATACTAATTCAACTATATCAGTAATTTAAACCACATTGATCTATACACAAATTAAAAGACAGAGATTGACAGAGTGAATCAAAAAACAAGACCCAACTATTTGTTGTCTAAAAGAAATATACTTTATATATAAAGATATATGAATTGAAAGTAAATGGATGGAAAAATATATACCATACTAAATCTATTCAAAAGAAAACAAGAATAGCTATATTAATTTCATACAGAGTCAACTTAAAAGCAAGGAAACTCATTAAGGATAGAGAACAACTTTATGTTAAGATGAATGTGTATTCTTCAAGAAGACAGATCAATCCTTAATATGTATGAACATAACAATAATATTTAAAATTGAATAAGCCAAAAACTGATAGAACTGCAAGGAGAAATAAAAAACTGACCTATCATAGTTGGGGATTACAACATTCCACTGTCAAAAATGGACAAATGCAACAGGCAGAAAAACTGAAAGAACACAACTGAACTGAATGGTACCATTAATCAACTGCATATAATTGACATCAATTGATTACTTCATCCAACAAAAGCATAACACACATTCTTCTCAAACTCACATGGAACATTCACCAATCACACATGGTCTTTAAAATGCATCTTAACAAATTTAAAAGTATAGAAATCATGCAATGTCTGTTCTCAGACCACAGTGAAATTAAACTAGAAATCAGTAAGATAAAGGTAGATGGAAAACCTCCTATACTTGGAATTTAAACAACACACAAACACAGATGTCAAAGAAGATATCTCAAGAGAAATTTAAAAATAGTTTGAACTGAATAAAAATGAAAATACAAATTATCAAAATTTGTGGGATGCAGCAAAAACAGTGCTTAAAGAGAAATTTTTATCATTGAATGCATATATTAGAAAATAAGAAACTTCTAAAATTAGTCACTTAAGCTTGCACCATAGAATACTAGAAAAGAAGAGCAAATTATATCCAATATAAGTAAAAAAAAAAATATATTAAGGAGTAAAACAAATGTCAATAGATTTGAAAATGAAAATCAATGAAGAAAAATCACTGAAACCAAAAGCTAGTTATTTGAAAAGGTCAATAAAATCTATAAGCCTCTAGCCAGGCTAACTAAGAAAAAAGTGAGAGGACACAAATTAGTATTATCAGAAATGGTAGAAAATTCTTTCATATCTCAGGGAAATTAAAAGGATCATGAAGAGTACCATGAATAATTATATGTTCACAAATTTGACAACCTACATAAAAATAGAATGATTTTTTGAAAGATGTGATCTCCTAAAACAAGGAGATACTACTATACAACTATTAGAATCACCAAAATCCCTCAACTAATTGTTTTCTTGCACAGGAAGAAATACATCATCAGAATAGGTCTATATCTACAAAAGAAATCAAATCAATAATTAATAGCCTTCCAAAACTGAAAACATCATGCACAGATGGTTTTACTGGTGAAATCTACCAAACATTTAAGAAAGGAGTTATACCAATTCTTTCTAATGTGTGTCAGAAGATAGAAGCAGAGGTAGTAGTTCCTAACTCATTCTATGAGGCCAGCAGTACCTTATTACTAAAATTAGACAAAGACACTACATGAAAACTACAGATCAATATCTCTCATGAACACAGATGCAAAAACACTCAACAAGATATTAGCAAATCAAATCTAACCATGCATAAAATGATTACACAGTAGAACCAAGTGGAATTTACCCAAGGTTTGCAAGACTGGTTCAACTTTCTAAAATAAATTAATGTAATCCAACAAATCAAAAGGCTAAAGAAGAAAAGAATCACATGATCATATCAATGGAAGCAGAAAAAGGAATTTTCAAAAACATAACACCTGTTTATGATAAAAATCACAACAAACTAGGAGTAGAGATCTTCCTCAACTTAATAATAAACATATACAAGAAACCTACAGTTTGCATCATACTTAATGGGGAGAAAAACAAAGATTTACCCCCAAGATTAGGAACAAAACAAAGATGTTTTCTCTCACCCACTCCTTTTCCACATTGTACTGAAATTTCTAATTATTATTATTATTTTTTTACATCTTTATTAGAGTACAATTGCTTTACAATGGTGTTAGTTTCTGCTTTATAACAAAGTGAATCAATTATACATATACATATGTTCCCATATCTCCTCCCTCTTGCATCTCCCTCCCTTCCTATCGCACCCATCCAGGTGATCATAAAGCACCAAGCTTATCTCCCTGTGCTATGTGGCTGCTTCCCACTAGCTATCTATTTACATTTGGTAGTGTACATATGTCCATGCCACTCTCTCACTTTATCACAGCTTACCCCTCCCCCTCCCCATATCCTCAAGTCCATTCTCTAGTACGTCTGTGTCTTTATTCCCATCTTGCCCTTAGGTTCTTCACGACATGTCATTTTTTCTTAGATTCCATATATATATGTTAGCATACGGTATTTGTCTTTCTCTTTCTAATTAAAGCAATGACATACTAAAAGAAAAAAATAGGTATACATTTTGGGAAGGAAGAAATAAAAGCTATCTCTTTTCACAGATGACATGACCATCTATGTAGAGAATTTGAGAGAGTGGACAAAAATAGTCCTGAACTAACAAGTGTTTACAGCACATTAGCAGGATATAAGGTTAATATAAAAAGTCAATCATTTTTCTATATACCAAAAATAACTAGTGGAATTTGAAGTTAAAAACACAATACCATCTATGTTTACCACAAATGAAAACATTTATGTTTAAATCTAACAAAACATGTGCATGATTTATATGAGGAAAGCTACATGACTCCATTGAATGAAATCAAAGAAGAACTAAATAATTAGAGAAATATTCCATGTTTATGGAAAGACTCAATATTACCAAGATATCCGTCCTTCCAACTTGCTCTATAGATCTAAATGCAAGTCCAATCAAAATACCAGGAAGTTATATTTTTGATATCAACAAAGTCTAAATTCTTTATGGAGAGGAATAAGATCCAGAATAGTCAACACAATTCAGGCATATTTCTGAGATACTGTTGGTTCACTTCCAGACCACCACAATGAAGCAAAGATCACATTAAAGTGAGTCACACAATGTTTTTTTATTTTTATTTTCCAGTGCCTATAAAAGTTATGTTTACACTGCATTGTAGTCTAATAAGTGTGCAATAGCAGTATGTCTACAAAGGCAATGTACATACCCTAGTTAAAAAAAATACCTTACTGCAATCATCATCTGAACCTTCAGTGAGTCATGGTATTAACATCAAAAATCACTTATCACCATAACAAATATAGCAATAATAAAAATGTTTAAAATATATCAAGAATTACCAAAATGTGACACAGAGACACAAAGTGAGCAAATCCTGTTAGAAACGAAGACACTGACAGACTTGCTCCATGCAAGATTGTTACACACCTTCAACTTGTAAAAAAAAAAATATTTGCAAAGTAAAATTTTATAAAACGAGGTATACCTGTATTAAAGAAGAAAAAAGTCAGAAGACTAACACTACCCAACGTCAAGATTTACTATTAATGTACAACAATTAAGATAGTATGGAATTAGAAAAAATAGACTACTAGATCAATGGAACAAAATAGAGAGCCCAGAGTTAGACTCTCATTAATATAGTCCACTGAATTTCTTTTTTTTTTAATTATCTGTTTTTTTTACGTCTTTACTGAATTTGTTACAATATTGTTTCTGTCTTATGTTTTGTTTTTATGGATGTGAGGTATGTGGGATCTTAGCTCCCTGACCAGGGATCAAATCCACACCCCCTGCATTGGAAGGCAAAGTCTTAAACACTGGACCATTAGGGAAGTCCCTTCAAATGAATTTCAATAAAGGGGCAAAAGTATTACAATGGAGAAATGACAGTCTTTCCAACAAATGGTAGTCTTTTAAAAAATTGGATATCCATATGCAGAAAAATGCAAAACTGTAAAACACTTAGAAGAAAGTGAAGATGACCATGTGTTTGGTGATGACTGTTTTAAATTGTTCCAAAGGAACAATCCATGATAGAAAATAATTACAAACTGGACCTCATTAAAATTAAGATGAAAAATGTTGTCTCTTCCAAAAGACACAATCAAGATATTAAAAAGAACATAAGAAATACAGATGGCAAATAAGCATATGTAAAGATGCTCCACATATGTCATCAAAGAAATGCAAGTTAAAATAAGGAGATATTACTATATACGCTTATCTGAATGACCCAAATCCAGAACACTGACAACAGCAAATATTGCTGAGGATGTGGGACAATAGAGACTCACATAATTGGTGTTAGCACAGCTATTTTGGAAGACAGTTTTAAAGCTTCTTACAAAAATAAACATGTTCTTATCATATGATGCATCAATTATGCACCTTGTTATTTACCCAAAGAAATTAAAAACTTACACACAAAAACCTTCCCTTGAATGTTTATAGTGGTTTATTCATAATTGCATTATGATATTAATCATTATACTATATATGATGGGAGTCCCAGAAGGAGAAAAAAGAAAGAGGCAGAAAGTTTAATTGAAGTGATAGTGCCCCCCAAATTTTCAAATCTGTGGAAATAAATAGATATAGAAATTCAAGAAACTGAATGTAATTCAAGTATGATAAACCCAAAGGGATCCACATACAGACACATTACAAACAATCTGCCAAAAATAAAATTTAAAAGAATCTTGAAAGTGGCAAAAGAAAGGCAACTTTTTGCATATAAGGGAACCTCCATGAAATTATTAGTGGATTTCTCAGCAGAAACTATCCTTCAAACATGAAGGAGAAATTAAGACTCTCACAGATAAACAAAAATCAAGGGAGTTCATTACCATTAGACCTGTTCTGCAAGAAATGCTAAAGGTAGTCTTTCAGGTTGAAATGAAATGACACTAGATAGGAAAATAAAGTCATACAAAAATATAAAGTTCTCTAGTAAAGGTTAATACATAAACAAATAGTAGTAACAGGTATTATTGTAATTTGGGTCCCTTTTAATTCCTGTATAAAATTTAAACTACAAAATCTTAATAAATAACTATAAATCTGTGTTAATGAATTTACAATATGTAAAGAAGAAATTTGTGAATCAATAACAAAAAGTGGGAGATGAAGCTGTAAATGCTTAAAACGCTTAAAACTTTAAGTTTTTTTACTGTAAATTCAATTGTAACCACAAAGAAAATATCTATAAAATGTACACCAAAGGAAATGGGAAGGGAATCAAAGCATATCACCACAAAAATCAATAAAACCAAAAGGAAAGCAGTAAGAGAGAAAATTGAGAGCAAAGAAGCTATAAAACATAGAACAAACAATAAACTGGTAATAGTCTTGTATTAATAATTAATTTAAATGTAAGTTGATTAAACTCAACAATCAAAACACATAAATTAGCTAAATGGATTAAAAATATGCTATTTACAAGAGACTCATTTTAGTTCTAAGGATACATAGAAACTGAAAATGAAATGAAGAAAAAAGATATTGCATAAAAATGGTAAACCAAGGAGATCAGGAGTGGTCATACCAATATCTGGCAAACTAGATTTTAAGTTGAAAACTGTTATGAGAAAAAGAAGTCATTATATAATGATTAAAGTGCCAATTCACCAAGAAGGTATAACAGCTGTACATATTTGTACACCCAATATCTGGGCCCTTAATATATGAAACAAAGTTTGACAGACTTAAGGGAGAAATAAAAGAAGCCAAACAATAGCAGGAGACTTAAATATCTCACTTTCAACAGTGGATAGAACAACCAGACAGAGATAAATAAAGAGAGGACTTAAAAATTATAGACAATAATATATATAAAACACGCCACTAGAGAATAGCAGAATATACATTATTCTCAAGGTTACATAAAATATTTTCCACAATAGACTTCATGTTAGGCCACAAAACAAATCTTAACAATTTTAAAAGATTGAAGTAGGGCAAATTATCATTTCCGGTCTATGAGATGAAACTAGAAATCAATAGTAAAAGAAAAAAAATGAAAAGCCACAAATTCATGAAAAGCAAACAATACATTCTTAAACAACACATATTTAAATGTGTTAAAGAAGAAGTCACAAGAGACATTTAAAAATACTTTGAGAAAAATGAAAACAAAACCAAAATACGGATGGCAGCATAAGCAGTGTTAAGAGGAAAACTTAGAGCTGTAAGCACATACATTAATAAAGAAAAAGTCTCAAATCAACAACTAATTTTACACTGTAAGGAATTAGAAAAGAAAAAAAAAAACTAAACCTAATTCTATCAGCAGGAAGAAAATATTAAATATTAGAGCAGAGATAAGTAAAACAGAGAATAGAAAAACAACAGAAATAATTAATAAAACTAAAAGTTGGATTTTTAAAAAAATCCACAAAATTGACAAATACTATATTAACTAAGGTAAAAAAGAGAAAACACTCAAATAACTAAATTCAGAAATATAAAAGGGGTCATTAAACAACTGACCAGAAAAAAAAAAGGTTAAAATAGAATACTATGAACAATTACATGCAAACACATTGGATAACATATAAGAAATGGATACTTTCCTAGAAACACATGACCAACAGAAACTGACTCATGGAGAAATAGAAAATCTTAACAAAATAATAACTAGCAAGGAAAATGAATCAGTAATAAAAAACCTCCCAAAAAAGAAAAGCTCAAAACTAGAGATTACATCATTGGAGAATTCTATCAAATATTTAAAGACAAATTAACACCAACTATTCTCAACCTCTTCCAAAATATTGAAGAGAAAGGCACACTTCCAAGCTTATTCTATGAGGCTGGCATTACCCTGACACTGAAGCCAAATATACTACAAGAAAAGAAAATTAAGGACCAATATCCCTAATAAATATTGATACAAATACTCTAAACAAAATATCAGGAAACTGAATTCAGCAGCATATTAAAAGAATAGTACACCTTGACCTAGTGGGATTTATACCTGGAATGGAGGATATTTTAATACAAAAAAATCAATCAATGTAATACATCACATTAACAGAATGAAGGATGAAAACCACATGATCATCTCAATTGAGGCAGAAAAAGGATTTGACAACATTCAATACCCTTTCATGTTAAAAAGAAATGCTCAGCAAAAAGTGGCCAGAAGAAAACTACTTCAACATAATAGAGGTCATATATGAAAAGCCAACAACTAACATTGTACTCAATGGTGAAAGACTGAAAGATTTTCCTCCAATATCTGCAATAAGACAAGTAGCCGACTTTCATAACTCCTATTCAATATAGTATTGTTAGCCCTAGCCAGAACAATTAGGCAATAAACAGAAATGAAAGGCATCCAAATGACTTTCCAAACAGAAAGGAGGAAATAAAATTATCCCTGTTTGAAGATAACATTATCTTATATGTAGAACACTCTAAAGACTCCACCAAAAAATATCAGAACTAACAAATTCAGCAAAGTTGCAGAACAAAAAAAACGAACACACAAAAATCAGTTGCATTTCTATATACTAAAAATAAACATTCAAAAAAGAATTAAGAAAACTTAATTTATGATAGCCTAAAATAAAATACTTAATAATAAACCTAACCAAAGAGGTGGAATACTTGTACACTGAAAACCTCAAAACACTGATAGAAAAAAATCAAAGAGAAAAATAAATGAAAATGTAACCCATATTCATGGATTGGAAAACATTATATTGTTTTTAATACTACCTAAAGCCATCTAAAGATTCAATGCTATATCTGTCAAAATCCTAGAAGCATTTTTTGTGTAAATAGGAAAAAAAAATTCTAAAATTTATATATTCCATGGGATCTACAAACAGCCAAAACAATTTTGAGAAAGAAAAACAAATCTGGAAACTTCACACTTTCTGGCTTCAAAACATATTACAAAAATACAGTAACCAAAACAATGTGGCACTGACATAAATGCAGACATACAGACCAATGAAGTAGAATACAGAACACAGAAATAAACCCTCCAATATATGATCATATGATCTTCAACAAGGGTGCCAAAACCACTCAATGGAGAAAGACAATGTCTTCAAAAAATTTACCTAGGACAACTAAATATCCACATGTAAATGAATTATTTTGGATTCTTACCTTACACCACATACAAACATTAACTCAAAATGCATTAAAGACCTAAATGTATAACGTAAAGCTATAAAATTCCTAGAAGAAATAAAAAGAGAACTCTTCATAATATTGGATTTAGCAATGATTTCTTGGATATGATACCAAAAGCACAGGCAACAGAAACAAAAATAGACAATTGAGACTATATAAAATTTAAAAACCTCTAAGTAGCAAAAAAAAAAAAAAAAAAAAAAAAAAAAACAAAAAAAAAAAAAAAAAAAAAAAAAAAAA
>RJWK010026289.1:0-10823 GCA_004363435.1 Platanista minor | reverse complement strand
CCAATAGAGTGAAAACACAATCTATGGAATGGGAGAAAATATTTCCAAATAATATATCTGAAAAACGGATTAATATCTAGAATAAAAACTCCTAAAACTAACCCTAACCCTAACCCTAAGCAACAACAACAAGAAAATAATGCATTACAAATGGCAAAAGACTTGAATTAGACATTTCTCCAAGAAGGTATACAAATGACCAACAACATATTAAAAGATGTTCACCATCAATAATCATGAAAGAAATGCAAATAAAAATTACAATGAGATATCATCTTATACCATTAGGGTGCCACTATCAAAAACCAGAAAATAACAAGTGTTTGTGAGGATGCAGAGAAATTGGAATCCTTATGGGGGGATTGTGAAATGGAGCAACAACTATAGAAAATAGTATCATTTATTCCAAAAACTAAAAATAAAATGATTATATGATGCAGCAATCCCATTTCTTGGTATATATTGAAAGTATGGTCTCAAAGCTGAATTTTCACTTTCATGTTCATAGCAGCATTATCCACAAAAGCCGAGCAACCCAAATATCTATTAGTGAATAGATGAGTAAACAAAATATGATATAGACATAAAATGGAATATTATTCTGCCTTATAAGAAGGGAAATCCTGTCACATGATACAACATGGATGAGTCTTGAGGACATTATACTAAGTGAAATAAACCAGTAATGAAAAACAAATACAGCATGATTCTACTTATATGAGGTATCTAATGTATTCAAAATTCATAGAAATGAAAAGTAGAATGGTGGTTACCAAGGACTGGATGAGGGGGGAAATGGTACTTATTGTTTATAGTGTGGAGAGTTTCAGTTTTTCAAGATAAAAGTTCTAGAAATACATTTCACAACAATATGAGTGTACATAGCACTACTGAATTGTATACTTAACAATGTACATGTAACAAAATATTGTGCATTTTATGTGTTTTTGACCACAACACAAAACAGTGAAAATTAAAATTTTAGTAATTTATAAATTGATCAACTTTCATAACAAAAAATGGTCATACTTATTAAGATTTTTAACATATGATTTATCAGAATTGAGAAGGGGAATTTAAATAAAAACTTGGAACTTCCCTGGCAGTCCAGTGGTTAAGAATCCATGGTTCCACTGCGCGGGGTACAGGTTTGATCCCTGGTCAGGGAACTAAGATCCCACATGCTGTGCAGTGTGGCCAAATAAATAAAAACATGAAAATAAATAAGACATTCTTGATGTGTGCATGTGTCCATGCTAATAACAATGAGAAAATATTCTTACCTAGAACTAAAAATATATTTTTTCAAATAAAATTTTACAATTTGTAATTTCTACAAACTCCTCCACACAGTTTTATAAAACTGACATATATTTCTTATATAATCATATATATTCATAGAATGATATGATTTTCAAAACACAGTTGCAAAATTATATGTGGAATGCATTTTTATGCTGATTACACTCTGTAATTTAGGCTGCCCTGTTATTAATATCCTCCTGTTAACACGGATATTAAGTGCTGGGAGTACATTCTATGAATCTTGATTCCTAGAATAACAAGAAGCATACTGCTATATTTCTCATATGTAAGAGAATCTGAGTGTGCCTAAAAAGAACAATGGACTGTGAACTATTTTTTTATATATCTGAATCAATATATAGAATATTCATTTTCATATTTTAGAGTAGTTTTCTGTCATTTGAAGTTAAGAATTTAAGAATAATACATTTGGAACATAATTTAAAAACAGTACAGCTATTTAATTGGAAATGGTTTTATCTATACTGTTCAATCTAGTTATGTTTACTAACTGCCTATAATTATATTCTACATTTTTGGAGTTCTTGTTTACAAAATTATTAAAGATTGATATCACTTCAACCCTAAAATTTAAGATTAATTCCATTCAGTCTGAGACTCAAATATTTGTTTGTCTATGAATTTTGTTGTAAAATAGCATTTGGCTAAAAGCCTGTCATGCATAGTTACCCAGAATTTCTCTAAAATGCTCACAGCTACTCCCTAAAAGAGCAAACAATCAACAACACACAAAGCTAAAACTGGCAGGCAGCAGAGTATCAAAATTTGGGCATAGTATACAATAGCCTTAAGGCTCACAGAAATGGATTGAAGAAAGCATATCAAGAATCTGACCTCAATAAACTGAACTTGTCTGAGAGAAGAAATGTGAACATTTCTTTTCTCATCATACATTCCCATACTTAGAATCCATTTTCTCTACCAACCAGAAAAAGGGACAGTGATTCCCTATCTCAACATAGATACATTAAAAATAATGACTATTTTGAGAATTCCCTGCCGGTCCTGCGGTTAGGACTTGGCACTTTCACTATCGTGGCCTGGGTTTGATTCCTAGTCGGGGAGCTAAGATCCTGCAAGCTGCGTGGTGAGGACAAAAAAATAATAATAATGACTATTTTTATGTAGCTTTTGTTTATTTTTGTGAACAGGAAATGCATGTACATAGTGCAAAATTCAAGGGTACACAGTTAAAATCTCCCTCTTTCCCAGTCCTTAGCCAGTCAATTCCGCTCCCCAGAAGCAACTAAATTACAAAGAATGCCTATGCATAACAAACCACATAAATGTTATTTTTTAAAAGGAATAATCAATAGACTTTAGTAATTTTTAGGTATCTTTCTTACTCACAGTGAGTCCAATGTTTTTCAGGAGACCTTCACACTCTGGCTAAGGGAAGCTCAGTTACCCTCGGTTACTCTGCAAAAAAAGCACTTTCTGTATGGGATTCACAAAGTCTATGGCAATAGACCCTTGAGAAAGTGCTCTACTTTCTCATCTTCTCCAGCAGGGCCATCTAGTCTAGATAGTTTTTCTCTACCTCTGTTCTCTTCTCACTAGAAATCAGTGTCAGGAACAGAAAGGCCTTCCGAAGAAGAGGTTTCTGTCCTGGATTGTTGAGTGCTGTCATCCCAGTTATTGTTGTTGCTGTTGTTATTTTCTTTATATTTATTAACAATTTCAATTGAAAAATTACAAAAATTGTACAGAAACTGCTTTATCTGAATGATTTGAGAGTAGCTTGAGGATATGATATCTTCATGATGATTGTTGTAGGATCTTTCAGATATGTTAGTTATCAATGAATAATTAGAGCATTATTTCAACATACCAGGACATTCTCCTCTACATCCATTGCACAACCATCATGATCAGGAATTTAGTACTAAGATAGTACTACCATCTAATCCCTAGATTCTATTCAAGTTCCATCAAAATTTTCAATAATGAAATGGGCCATTTCAAGATCATGTATTACTTTTGGTTATTATTTTCTTCAGTGTCATTCAGTTTGAACAGTTCCTCAGAATTTTGAATATTACAGGACAATTATTTCTCAGAATGTCCCTCAACTTGAGGGTGTCTGATATTTCCTCATAATTACATTCTAGATTTATTTTATGCATCTTTGGCAGGACTATAACAGAAGTGATATGGTGTTCTTATTTCAACATAGTAAGTTGCACACAGTTTTTCCATCATTGATGGTGTTAATTTTGATCACTTGAATAAAGTGTATTCAGCCAGATTTCAGCTCTATAAATTTATGCTTAATCAATAAACCAATGCCTAGCAGGATTTACCTATGGGTATTCTCAGTCTGTGACTTCTGAAAGTGGTCAGGGAATATCAATCCTTATTTTTTCTAAAATGTATTTCCTTTGAGTTATGTCCAATCGTGAAGTAAAATTAATTGATTCATTTACTCAGTAAAAAAATTATTAAGGTTTTACTATATGTCAAGCACTGTCCTAGGAACTAGAGTCTTTTTGTATGTATTATGAAGAAATAAGGGATATGACTGTGTCCCTATGGGAAGAACAGACATACATCTCACTTGGCCCTTGTCTCAGGAGTGGAAGGCAGTTTCACAGAAGTAAGAAGTAACTCTCATTTTCTTGGTGGCATGGGAATCAGGGATGCAAGAAACACATATGACTTGGTCAACAAGACAAGAGAAGGAATTAATGCTTGCTTCTTCCATTGTCTTAAAGAGGAGAATGTAGGCACTGGGGTGTTCTACTGAACATGGTCCATTGGAAGGGGACTTCACCTCCACAGTTTTCCTTTTTTTTAGGGAAATTATGAAAAGTGTTATAATCAAAACTTGTATTGTTGCTACCTCTGGACCAGTTTGTTTAAATTTATGGTGGCTGTTGTTGAAAAATAATCTCTGGGAAATCTGGGTACCCAGAAGCACTTGGAGACTTGAATGGCCATGGGATATTCCAACTCCTCTGGTTAAGGTAGGTTGCCAGATTTAGCAAATAAATACACAGGAAGCCAATCAAATTTGAATTTCAGGTTAACAATAAATATTTTATATAAATATGCATTGTTCAATATTTAGGGCCTACTTATGCTAAATAATAATAGTTATTATTTTCATTTTTGGTTGCATTGGGTCTTCACTGCTGAGAGCGGGCTTTCTCTAGATGTGACAAGTGAGGGCTACTTTTCATTGTAATGTGCAGGCTTCTAATTGAAGTGGCGTCTCTTGTTGCAGAGCACAGGCTCTAGGCATGTGGGCTTCAGTAGGTGCAGCACACGGGCTCAGTAGTTGTGCAGCATGGGCTTAGTTGCTCCATGGCATGTGGGATCTTCCCAGACCAGGGATCGACTCATGTCCCCTGCAGTGGCGGTGGATTCTTAACCACTGCATCACCAGGGAAGTCCCACTAAAGTATTATTTATTGTCTTCCTTTAATTTAGATTTAACTGAGCATCAGTTTATCTAGCAACCATACTGTAAGGATGAGAAAGACACTAGTGTAGTAAATGTAGCCCTATGTCTGCTGAGGGAAAGGGGAGTCTCAATCCCTGTTATCTTATTGTTCAGGCAAAGCAGGAAGAGCATCTTGAATCACTTATGGACAGTTTTTCTTATTACACATTTGTCCTTGCACATTTGTCCCTCTCAAAAATACATATGGTACATGTGGTTTCATATGTTACTATCTTGATGGATATATCTATTGAGTCTCTTTTTGAAGACTTAATTTTGTAAGAAATATAATCATATTTCATATAACTCACTGTAAGGGGTGTTTTTTTTGGGGGGGTCTTGGTTTTGTTTTTATTTAAGTAATTCTATCAACACTGAAGAACACAAGCCAATGAAGAAATCTCTCCCCTTTCTCAGGGTCATGGGTGTGTGTATTCTATGTTCAAGTGGTAAAAGATATAGACTGGAAGAAATGGTGACACATTTTTATCAGATACATATTCTCACACCTTACCCTGAATCCACTTTACCTCACTTTCCTGCCAACAGAATTCACAAATTTTTGCCTGCATTCAGCTAAGTATAGGCATATCCTCTAAAATACAAATAGATTGCATTATGTATCCTAAGCAGTATTTTTTCTTTCTAATGAAGAGAATTTCAAGGAGAAAATACTCTTGTTTTCTTTGGAGGCAGTGTAATAAATATGATGCCAAGATCTATGGTAACTGTCCTGTGATCCTGGAAGAAAAGACAGAACTGAAGCCAACAGCTGAGGTTGACTGAGAAAAATATGAAAATTCCCAGGGTCTTGATGACATAATTGTGTGCTAAATTAATTAGACCTCATGAGTTCTTGCTTTATGGTTCAAAGAATGTCCTTATTTATTATAATGGAAAAGAATATGAATATATATATATAATATATATATATATATATATATATATATATATCTCCAAATCACTTTGCTGTACACTTGAAACTAACACAACATTGTAAATTAACTATACTTCAATAAAAAATGAAAGAAATCTGAATAAAGTATGGTCTTTAGTTAAAAAAAATAATGTCCTTATTTCTTAAGTCATTGTCAGTTGGGTTGTTTGTTACTTGCTGCTGAAAGAGTGCAATCTAGTTCTCATCATCAACTGTCCATTATGGTATTTACTGATTCATCCATCAACCTGCTGGGTCCTTACTTGCCCGTTCATATGGGCTGTCACTGAATCTTTCTTCAATTCAATCTTCAAAGGTCCACTGGAAGAAATCATTTTTTGCTTCTACTGAGGAAACTCTATGAGGCTCTTTAAGATCATCTGCTTAGGTTCTTCACACAGATCTGTCTTTTTCTGGGGTTCTCTAGTCCTATTTCTTCCCCTAGTTCTACCAGAAAAACAAAGCAGTTTCTATATTATCCTTTCAAAAGCGTATTGTTTATGATGTGTGTTCTTTCTACTCTCCTCAAGGACTAGTCATCTGAAATTCAAAAGTTAGAAGAAACTGCTTTACCTAATATTTCCTTCCATGGAGCAGTGAGCTTAGAACAGTAAGTTCTGCTGAAGTGGGTGAGGGAGCAAGAGAATCAGAAGACATCAGAAAACAGTTTCATTAATATTTCAAAGTTATAAAACTGGCACACACACATTTAAATTTATAAAGTCATTCTCAACAAGTTCCCTTGTTGTCTTCATTCAGTCCTAAGTGTGTGTGTGTCAGGAACAGGTGAGGGAAAGCACTTCCTGTACGCTTTTCAAAAGATTTTGGAAATAGGAAGATACTTCTATCCATTGAAGGTCATTTTCTGATATGTAGGGTAAGCAAAACTGGTTATATATTCAACAATTTATGTCACTTAAAGGCTTCTTATGTTTAGCTATCAGGCTAAACTTATGCTAAATATATATATGGCTAAATATATACTGTATTCTTTTGAAAAGACTAACTCTAGAGACATTTTATAGAGAGTCTTTTGAGACTTGACCCCAATATATGATAATAGATGGATAGAATTAAGGGAGATGTAATTCTAAAGTTTTATTCGTTAGAGGAAAAATTCACTGGGGAGAAGTTCATCTTTTGGGAGAAGTGAGAGTAAGGAAATCACCTAAATGGGTCTTTGGTGATATAAATGTGAAATAAGATTACTTTATTGAAGATAAAGTTTTGAAACTATATTAAATTGCTCTACATATTAATGTCTAAAATTGTTTTCCTCTGAGCAAAGCTGACTCCTTCCAAGAAGAATATTATGCTGCTGTTGAAGTCTGTTCTATAGAATTAGGCAAGGGATGAACAGCTCTATTTCCTCCCACCTTACAGTGAAAAAAATGTTGAGCAGATAGGCTCCAGATTGGTTTTAAGAATACTACCTACTGAAGATACTGTTTTTCTTCATTGTATATTCCTGCTTCCTTTGTCATAGATTAATTGACCACATAACTATGGGTTTATTTTGTTCCACTGATCTACAGATATGATTCTGTGGCAATACAATAAGGGTTTTAATTACTTTTGGTTTGTAATTTAATTTAAAATCAGGGAGCATACCTCCAGTTTTGTTCTTTTTTTCAAGATTATTTTGGCTATTCAAGGCCTTATGTGTTTTCACACAATTTTAGAATTACTGGTTCTAGTTCTGATAAATGCCAGTGATATTTTGATAGGGATTGCATAGCACCTTCAGATTGCCTGTGTAGTATGGTCATTTTTAACAATATTAATTCTGCCAATCCATGATCATAGTGTATATTTCCATTTGTTAGCATAGTCTTCAATTTCTTTGATCAATGTCTTATAGTATTCTAAGTACAGGTCCTTTCCCTCCTTGGTTAGATTTATTCTTATTCTTTTTGATACAATTGTAAACAGGATTGTTTTCTTCCTTTCTCTTTCTGATAGTGCATTGTTAGTATATAGAAAAACAACAGATTTCTGTATATTAATTTTGTATCCTGCAACTTTACTGAATTCATTCATTAGTTCTAATAGTTTTTTTAGTGGAGTCCTTAGGGTTTTCTACATATAGTATTATGTTATCTGCAAATAGTAACAGTTTTACTTCGTCCTTTCTAATTAGGATTTTCATTATTTATTTTTACGATCAGATTGCTGTGGGTAGGGCTTCCAAAACTATATTAAAGTGTCAAGAGTGAGCATCCTTGTCTTGTTCCTGTTCTTAGAGGAAATGCTTTTAGCTTTTACCCTTTATTATGATGTTTGTTGTAAGTATGTCATATATGGCCTTTATTACGTTGAAGTATTTTCCCTCAGTACTCAGGTTGAGAGGTTTTAATCATGAATAAATGTTGAATTTTGTTGAATGCTTTTTCTGCATCT
Source organism: Platanista minor (assembly GCA_004363435.1). Taxonomy (NCBI): domain Eukaryota; kingdom Metazoa; phylum Chordata; class Mammalia; order Artiodactyla; family Platanistidae; genus Platanista; species Platanista minor. The sequence continues at coordinate 2,715 of RJWK010026289.1, read as the reverse complement.
ATTGAGATGGTCATATAATGTTGATTCCTCAGTGTCTTTGTCTGCTTTTGATATCAGGATGAGTTTGGAAGTTTATCTTTCTTTTCAAATATTTTTGGAATAGTTACAGAAGGATAGATGCTAACCTTTCTTCAAATGTTTGAGGGTATTCTCCTGTAAAAGCTCTCTGGTCTTGGATTTTTGTTTTTTGACAGTTTTAAAAATTTATTTATTTTTAAATTTCACCGATTCGATCTCATTACTGGAAATTTCTCCTCTATATTTTCTATTTCTTCCTAAGTCTTCAGAGATTCTTTTATTTATTTAACTATTTATTTATTTATTTTTACATCCTTATTGGAGTATAATTGCTTTACAATGGTGTGTTAGTTTCTGCTTTATAACAAAGTGAATCAATTATACATATACATATGTTCCCATATCTCCTCTCTCTTGCTTCTCCCTCCCTCCCACCCTCCCTATCCCACCCACCCAGGTGGTCACAAAGCACTGAGCTCATCTCCCTGTGCTGTGCGGCTGGTTCCCACTAGTTATCTGTTTGCTAGTGTATATATGTCCATGTCACTCTCTCACTTTGTCACAGCTTACCCTTCCCCCTCCCCATATCCTCAAGTCCATTCTCTAGTAGGTCTGTGTCTTTATTCCCATCTTGAATTATGGTTTTCTCAGGGTATATGCCCAGTAGTGGGATTGCTGGGTCATATGGTATTTCTATTTGTAGTTTTTTAAGGAACCTCCATACTGTTCTCTATAGTGCCTGTACCAATTCACATTCCCACCAGCAGTGCAAGAGTGTTCCCTTTCCTCCACACCCTCTCCAGCATTTATTGTTTCTAGATTTTTGGATGATGTCCATTCTGACTGGTGTGAGATGATATCTCATTGTAGTTTTGATTTGCATTTCTCTAATGATTAATGATGCTGAGCATTCCTTCATGTGTTTGTTGGCAGTCTGTATACCTTCTTTGGAGAAATATCTATTTACGTCTTCTGCCCATTTTTAGATTGGGTTGTTTGTTTTTTGTTATTGAGCTTCATGAGCTGCTTGTAAATTTTGGAGATTAATCCTTTGTCAGTTGCTTCATTTGCAAATATTTTCTCCCATTCTGAGGGTTGTCTTTTGGTCTTGTTTATGGTTTCCTTTGCTGTGCAAAAGTTTGAAGTTTCATTTGGTCACATTTGTCTATTTTTGTTTTTATTTCCATTTCTCTAGGAGATTGGTCAAAAAGAATCTTGCTGTGATTTATGTCATAGAGGGTTCTGCCTATGTTTTCCTCTAAGAGTCTGATAGTTTCTGTCCTTACATTTAGGTCTTTAATCTATTTTGAGCTTATTTCTGTATATGGTGTTAGGGAGTGTTCTAGTCTCATACTTTTACATGTACCTGTCCAGTTTTCCCAGCACCACTTATTGAAGAGGCTGTCCTTTCTCCACTGTATATTCCTGCCTCCTTTATCAAAGATAAGGTGACCATATGCGTGTGGGTTTATCTCTGGGCTTTCTATCCTGTTCCATTAATCTATATTTCTCTTTTTGTGCCAGTATCATACTGTCTTGATTACTGTAGCTTTGTAGTACAGTCTGAAGTCAGGGAGCCTGATTCCTCCAGCTCCGGTGGTGCAGTGGTTGAGAGTCCGCCTGCCGAAGCAGGGGATGCGGGTTCGTGCCCCAGTCCAGGAAGATCCCACATGCCATGGTGCGGCTAGGCCCGTGAGCCATGGATGCTGAGCCTGCTCATCCAGAGGCTGTGCTCCGCAATAGGTGAGGCCACAGCAGTGAGAAGCCCGTGTACAGCAAAAAAAAAAAAAAAAGTCAGAGATTCTTTTAGATTGTCTATTTGATTGGCATAAAATTTTTCATAGTAATCTCTTATGATCTTTATATTTCCATGATGTTGGTTGTAATTTCTCTTTCATTTCTGATTTTATTTATGTGGGACATCTTTTTTTTTTTTTTTTTTTCCTGAATCTGGCTAAAAGTCTATCCATTTTGGCTATTTTCTCAAAGAACAACCTATTATTTTCATTGATAGTATATATTCTTTTAGTCACTATTTATGCTCTGATCTTTATTATTTCTTTACTTCTATCAACTTTGGGTTTTGTTTGTTCTTCTTTCTCTCGTTGCCTTAGGGTAAGATTAGATTGTTCATTTCAGGTATGTTATTTCTTGAAATAGTATAGTATTGCTATAAACTTCCCTCATTTAGTGCTTTTGCTGTGCCCCATCAATATCAAATCATTGTCTTTCCATTTTCTTTTGTTTCAAGATATTATTAAATTTACTGTTTGATTTCATCACTGATCCTTGGTTGTTTAATAACATATTGTCCAAAATCACCTGTTTCTGTTTTTTGCAGTTTAGTTTTAGTAGTTGATGTCTAGATTCATATTGTTTTGGTTGGAAAAGATGTTTGAAATGATTTCAATCGCCTTAAATTTATTGAGACTTGTTTTGTTGCCTAGCATGAGATGGATTCTGGAGACTTTCATGTGCACTAAGAATGTGGATTCTGCTGCTTTAAGATGGACTATTCCATACATGTTATAGTATATTATGTATATTTTTCTATGTATGTCATATTCTATATAATATATTATATAAACTATTATATTTTATATATATCATATACAATATTATAATTATCATAATATTATAAAATATTTAATATTTTATAATATATCCCATATATTATAAAATATATAATATTATATA